>OX328124.1:37658871-37886371 GCA_946811695.1 Gonocerus acuteangulatus | reverse complement strand
TAGTTCCGAGAGACTAAAGTAGACTGGGGATATTTATTAATCATTTTAAAGCGATTCCTCCCACCTTCCATAAGGAGAAACCCCGCTTATGAGGTCGACAATCCGGAAGTACCGGCTAGAAAATAACTGTGGCTCTAATATATATATATATATATATATATATATATATATATATATATATATATATATATATACACATATATATATATACATATATATTTACCTGTTAACCATCTAGCTGGCTTAAAAATAAATCAATTTTAATGAAATTTGGTTCAGGAATACTTCGTGTGAAAGGCCGAGTTTGTTAACCAGCAGAATCCGTCCACTGGAACATTATTCGCTCGAATAAAATTGTTAACATTTACGGTTTGGCGTTACTAGGCTTCTAGTCACTCGTTTTATAAGTAATGTAACCCTTACAGAGGAAAATTGATAAAACTAGATTTTTCTTGGTATTTTGGGCTATATTAGTACATACTGACCAGTATGTACTAATATAGCCCAAACACTTGGGAAATCGTAGAGTGGAGGCCCGGTGGCCGTGACATTTTAGGCCTGAGCACTGAACACTCATTGCCAAAGCGACATTGGTTGGATTTCCCCATATATCATTTTATTATTATTGGTTTCATCATTTTCCTGTTGTTTTTTTTATTTCTTATTAATTTATTTTGCCAAGCGATTGAGCATTTCTCTTTTGTTATTTGAAATAAATGTGGGCAAATATAATTTTTTTTTACTCTTTTTACGGCGCATCGACATCAACGCCATTAGCCATTTACCAATTTAATCAGAATGTACACATTAAATGACCTAAGGGTTGACACGCCATTAAAAAAAAATAGAACAATGGTTAGCAGGATGTTTGTATAGTAACACAAATTATGTGGGCAACACCCTCTCCTTATCATGAATAAGGCTTTTCTATTTCTTCTACTTACATATTTTACGTTCGTACCACAAAAATCTCTAGACGAACATTTCATGGGGGAGGCTAATTTAGTATGGGGTTACCGTCGGGCATGTCGGGGGTGTAGAATCTAATTTTTAAAACCATGCACCTGTAAATCATGAACATACATTAATTAGAACGTATTAAAATTAATTTGCCTGAACAATTTAATTTTCTAACTTAACCGAAAAATATTGTGAATTTTCATTTTGGGGGCTAAGCCTCTCTCTTTAGTCGCCACTGATTGGTATTAATCTCTATATACAACAAGATGACCGTATATATTAAGTAAATGAGCAGTTAAAACTGGAGTTGCTCACTGATTACTGCTAAGCCCATTCGGAGTCGTTGTTGAGCGGCTCAGAGAGATACTAAAGCCATTGTTAGGTTATTTATTTACATCTGATATCCCCCGAAGGAGCCTACCCGGAAATTGCCACGCTCTCTGGCGATCCCTTCTCGCTCTTCCCAATCGACTAGGCTCATCAGAGGAAATCCATAGGAACCTAATGAGGCTCTTAACCAACTCCTTCAAGGAATTAGTCATCTTAAAACATTTACTAAATTATCATTTATAATGATAGAAAGTCCGTAACGCCGGAGCTGCATAACTAAGGGCTTTCCTCAGAATTTGGGTAGTGTAGATTCCATTCCTGAATAATGTGCTTTTTAATAGCCAATATAAATAATAGTTCTGCTATTTTACTTTTGTAATTAGCAACTGTTCAATTATTAATTATGTAATTAATTTCCTTCCGGAGTTATGTTTAACTTAATAAATATACAATTACTTCATATTTTCGTATTTTGATCTGACGCAGCGGGTACAGTATAGTACTAGCGGCAGAAAGCGCTCCTAACGGCAGCTTTGCGAACCTACGTCTAGCGGGCTACTTCTATTGAAACATAGTACAAAGCAGAGTTGGACTTATTCGAATATTTTTTTATTTAAGTAACGAATAAAAGATATTTTTTTATCCGTTATTAGTTAATCATAAAACCACGGATGACCAATTATCCGTTATTCGAGAAACGGGTGAATTATCTTTTATTCGTCATTTGATTATCCGTTATCTTTTATTCGTTATCCGTCCACAATATCACTTTTTTCTATCCATTCGGGCAAAAACAAACTGTTCGTTTGCACATGGCGTTGCACTCTTTAAATAAATATTGAAACACCAAGAAATTGTTTTTTAAGTACAACACGGCACTTCCCATCGTCAGCACCAGTCGAACGGCTGTTCTCGTTTGCTTCCATAACGGATATTCCAAAAAACAATCGACTCTCTGATGAAATGTTTGAGAAAAGAGTAGTTTTAAAATCTATGTTGAATTTAATTTAAAGTTTAATTATATATTTAAATAATAATGTAATACATAATTATATTTAATAATAATTTAAATAATTACATATTATATTATATTTAAATAATAAATAAATACATTATGATTAAGTAGTAAATTGGTTTTCTACACATCTTCCAAATATAAAAATCATCTTTCGGATGAAAATTTATCCATCGAATAAAAATTCATCCGTAAGATGAAAAATTATTTCAAATGAAATCTTAAGATAAAAGATTACGGATAACTTTACGTAAATGGTAATAATTTCGAATAACGGATAACGGATATCCGAAAATTATAGATGACAAATAACGAATAACCTACGTTATTCGTCATCCGTTATCCGAAGATAATTTTTGCCCAACTCTGGTACAAAGAAAACCCCTCTTTCCGCGACCCACGACGTATACCGCGTTTCGTTTCAATTCAGCAGAAATTACTACTGGTATGAATATACATAGTATTAATTTGAGTATTGAGCAAACTCCCCTTCTAATGAACCGATTTAGTTTACTTTTACAACAAATCATTTTAATAATATTTCCACAACAAAAACCGAGTTGCGTTGGAATACAACAATAATTGCGGCCTGTGTAGGCAAATAACTACTTTGGGTGCGGAGTAAACCCCCCCCCCTGCAGTGAACCAATTTTGCTGGTTAACGAACTCGTTCAATCGCTTGCTAGGATAATACTATATACCAAGTTTCGTGACGAAAAAAACAAACAACACTGGTGTGTATCGTGTCAACGATAGTTCATGAAATTTTTGACGTGATTCTTTACATTGGCGTAACATTTTTATTTATGAACTGATTGACATGAAACAAACCCTAAATGTTAAGTAAAGCTTACTACAATATATTAGTGACTAAATAACCTATAAATAGGTTTTTGACTAAATTTGTTAGACAAAAAATCTAAAAATCATTGTTCTGGGTACAATAGCTTTGATATAGGCCCCCAATAGTATTTTTCCCGTATATCTTCCATGTACAGACAGTGATCTGTTAGAATTTTATTATATGTATAGAAACACAAAAAAATCAGTTTTATTTATGTTCAGGAATTCACTTCCCATCTTCTAAAGAGAAGGGTTAGCTTGCAGCTAAAATAATCTCCAAGATGTATACCTACATCTATTGCTTCGATTTTGCAGGTTTTTACATATTTTTTGGGACCCCTTCGCCTCGAAAAGCCATCACCCCTAGTGGGAATGGAACCCACAGCCCTCGGCCTAGAGTGCAAAGAAAATATTTACAATTCACATAATATGTCAATTATAAATATTTTCTATTTTTGAATAGGTTGATTAAACTCCTGGTCGAATCCAAGACGCTTTATTTATTTATCAGTATGCATTTCACAGTCAAGAACAGTCCCTGATAAAATATTGCGTGTAAATCTAAATTTGAAAAGGAGGATAATTTTGTTTCATTAACGCCTAGAGGGTGAGATATTCGCTCCCCGTGATACAATATCTACACGTGTTACAATTCCAAAGACCTCAAAGGGGTAGGTGGAGTGGAAATATTGGATTGTCCCATCTACGTCACAGAAGGCAGGTAATACCATGCAGCTGCAGGAAGAAGCATCTCTTCAAGCACAGTTCAATATATTCAATATGCCTCTTCAAGTCAAGATTAGGTACCATTTAGCACTTTCCCATGGAATGTAGCTATGAAGAGCTACCATTTCATTAAATCATTGTACATTCTGCCTATTAGATTTCGAAAATGACTCCCGCTAAAATTTATATAGGGCATCACACGTTTCTACGGTTAAGGGAATATTAGTAATTTGGTTCCGGAGGAAACAACCCCCTTCAGGTGGACCAATTTACTGGTTAACATCTAATCGTTTATGGGAGAGTTATATATATATATATATATATATATATATATATATATATATATATAATATAAATAAATATATAGGGCAAGTTATTGTACCTTTGACCACGTCGCCAAATTTAATTTTTCTTTGCTTGATTATTAAGGCTAAATTCTTTTTTTTTTATCATAATTACAATTCTGTTGTTCGTCATATTTATTTTTTTCAAGGTTCTAGCTTCACATTTAATATTTTTTATTAATTTAAAAAAAAAATAATCGTACTGTATTTATGGGGTTTATTTTTATGTGGTGTCTTACGTGTAGGGTGGTGCTTTTTTTTCAGCTTCAATAATTAGCTTTTCAGGAATATCTGTCAGGATACGAGGTTTCCCTTTAGGCCGGCCCCTATTTGACCTTATAGAACATTTACATCACACATCCCAATATCCAAAACATATTTACTTAAATAAATACTCTTCATAGCAAAAGTAACAAATTACGTTGGTATAGCCACTCGGACAGGAGGACAACAAACCGACCCATACCAGACGTAGGCACTATTACGACATCCGATCTAGAACTTACGTATTAGCTACACCACAGATTATAGATGTAGGTCTCGTTCAGTGATCTGGATCATCAGCGCAAGCGCACAACTGAGCATTTTGAGGATTTTATTGGCCGTTTTTCAGTCTTGTTTACTGCCTGTTTTTAACGCAATTGAGTTGTACATTTGTGTTTTTGACGCGATTTGTTTCCCTTGTTTGTTGTTTGTGTTCTTAGTGTTAGTGTTCTTTGTGCTATTCTTGTATTTGCTACGAAAATGCGTCTTTGGGGTTTGCCTAAAACTGAAAAAGATGCCATGGTATTTTTGCAGGATCCAATCCAATTCCCATGAGCAAGGAAAACAGAGACTTTTTTGAAGCCATGTTAAATTGTATATCGGCCCATTTTCCACCAAAAAAACAGGTGATCTACATTATCAACGAGTTGGATTGACTAGAGTTTCTATATAACCTTGAGCGAGCGAAGCGAGTGGAAACGCATATCAACTATGCCATTGACATAAGTGCTACACTTTCCCGCTCGCTCAAAGTTATGTCGAAACTCTAGTCAAACAACCGTGGCCATATTGGCGAAAATTCAATTGACTTCTGCGCCTGCGTTGATGATCCAGATCTCTGACCGAGACCGGGTCCTCTGACCTGTGGTGTAGCTAATACGTGAGTACCAAAATAATATTAAAACGAAAGAAACTCTATGAGGCATACATTTACAAATATTTGGGGCCTATTTCGAATAGGTTAGTATTACAGAGTGCTCTCTTTGCAATATGAACCAGCCCGAATATGTCTTCCATTTTCTATCTGTTTGTCCAATCCTGCCCGAGATAAGGGTAAACATATTCCAGAGGAACAGATTATCTCCCAACAATGTAATAGACTATTAAGTTCGATTGCAAAGAATAATGTTTGTTTTGCATTAAAATTAAATTTCATATTTCTTATATTGTTATTTTATTTTAGTTTACATAGAATTATGTGATTAGCTGACGAATTGTATCCAAGCTAAAGGACCCCGCCCTTTCCTAATGGAAAATGGCTTTCGGTGAAATTGAACGAAACTATGCTCGTTAGATAGAGAAAGTCTTTCTGAACAAAAGTCCCCATAGGCACAAAACCCAAAAGATGGAACTTTTGGGTATCCGAAGTTTTCCATTTTTGATTTTTGCGAAATCTCGAGATCTCTGGTTGGATGGTTTCCCAAGCCATTTGGCCAGTAAAAAAAATACTTATCAATTATTTTTCGAAGACCTTTCGAACGACACCACATTCAACACTTCTACCCCTTCCCCCTCCATCCACGGGAGTAGGGGGGGAAGCTTTTTTTTTGTTCCATTATCATTTGAAGATCTTTTCGAAGGCAATACACTAAAACCTTGCCTCACACCCTTACCCCACCCCCACCCCACCCCACACCACCTCCAGCTCGTATGTTTCAAAAAAGGCCTTTTTTCGCACAAAAAGTGTTCTGTTAGCACACTTTAACATTAGTGGCCCTGAAAAGGGCTTAGACTACTGTCAACTGTTTTGACTTTTCGTTTACTATCGATCAGCTGCATCTAACGTATGATTCAGCAAGTAAGAAGTCGCATATTTGATGTTTTGATGATGACGAGCATATCGCAAGGAGCTGGGGGTGGGGTAAGGGTGTGAGACAAGGTTTCAGTGCATTGCCGTCGAAAAGATCTTTAAATGAAAATGGATGGACGATAATTGCAAAAAAAGCTTCCCCCCACCCCCGGGAGGTGGGGTAGGAGTGTCGAATGTGGTGTCGTTCGAAAGGTCTTCGAAAAATAATTGATAGGTATTTTTTTTACTGGCCAAATGGCTTGGAAAACCTTCCAACCAGAGATCTCGAGATTTTGCAAAAATTAAAAATGGAAAACTTCGGATACCCAAAAGTACCAAAAGTTTCAACTTTCGGTTTTTGTGCCCATGGAGACTTTTGTTCAGAAAGACTTCCCCTATCCAAAGAGCATAGTTTCTTTCAATTTGACCGAAAGCCATTTTCCATTAGGAAAGGGCGGGGTCCTTTCTTGTAAATATCTCAAACACCTATTATTTATGTATGTTGATAATAAAATTTACTTTACTACTACTAATACTACTATTACAGAGTGAGTGATGCAAAGAAGTACTATTCAGACGACAAAAAGGCTATTCAGACCTGAATAATTAATGACACCATGTAAGTCGTGGTAATGATTCCCGACGCTTTGTGTTTGCCTATAAGCACAAGCCTTATTGGGAGGATGTCAGAGTTCTTGTAAGGGTTAATTATCCAATCAGAACTAAGGAGAATGAAAGGAGCTCTCTCATTGGCTGGATGATTTGTCAAGTGGTACACCAGCCCTTCCCCTGTAAATAGGCTCCTTTCAAAGGCAGCCAATCTCTGTCGTGCGTTGCCCCTGCTTTAAAATTAATCGACTCCTTTAGTTTCGCTTTTCTTTTCCATTTTATTCTCCCCTTGAGAATTTGTTTATAGCATACATTTCAATTTTTCTTTTTTGCGGGTCATTATTATTTAACATTTGACAGGGAGGGATCGATAATGTTTATACATACTTCTGTAAATTATAAATACATAAATCCCTGTTGGTACAAACCTTTTCTTGCCCTTCAGTCTTGAGACTTGAGTTGAGAGCCAGTTAATGGCTACAAGGTTATGATTTCCTGAAGGATTTTCATTCAATTTTTTTGTTCCTACTCTCTTCCTACATTCATTCCAATAAAGTTAAGTACTTTATATTGTTTCTTAATGTATAATTGAAGTGTCTTGAGTGGTTTTAAATTAAAATAATCAATTAAAATATTATTATACAGGGGTGTCAATAACTGGTCATTTTTTTTCCAAAGTATTTTGTTATTGACATGGTGTGTCAATTACTAGTTTTTGGGTTCAATGACTAGTTATTGACACTGTCAGTTCCTAATAATAAAGTTTCTATTGTGTCTATAACAGGTGTTAGTATTTCTATGAAACTCAGTTATAGCCAGAAGGATTTAGAGAATGCATTGAAGGCCGTAAAGGATGGCTCCTCCATTAAATCGGCGTCCAAACGATTTAATCAAATCTGCACTTCAGATTAAGCGACAAGTTTGTAAAATCATTGTTTGGACCACGGTAAATTCTTTCTGATAAAGACAAACTAACTCTAGTTGCTTGGATAGAAAAATGTGCGAAAAAAGGATTCTTGAGGAAGAAAAATTACATTTTGCAATCCCTAAAAGAATTTACTGAATTTAAAAATATGAGCCCTCCCTTTAAAGGTAGTTGTCCTGGTGTTGGGTGGTACCAGGTTTCTTACAAAGGCATCCCTCCATACAGAGAGGATTTCCGAAGCCGTTACTGGGGCCAACGCACGTGTTTCTGAAGCTAATATTTAAAGTGGTTAGGGATCGTCATTTCAAAACCAAATGAAGATACCATAGGACTTCAAGAAGGTACTGAAAGTCATACTACACCTGAAACTATGCCTGTCACATATTTATTATTAACAACTCCTCCTGGATATCCAAAGGGAATCAGTTTGGTCCATCTGGCAACGAAAGGCTGCCCTTGGCTGAAGTTCTATACTGGCCAGAATCTCGGAAAAGAAACATTCAAATTATTCATTTGTCACATCACATGTCATTCGTCACTAGTAAACAATGAAAACTAATGCTGGAAGCTAATATAGAAGAAAAAAGAAAAATTTCAGAAAAAAAGGAAGCAAAAAGGTTGGAGTGGGAAAACAACAGGAAAATTCCTAAAAGGGAAATTAAACAAACCAAAAAAAACTAACCGTATGTTTCAAATGTGGCAGTATTTGATTGTTCATTATGTTTGAAAGGATATGAACATATCCCTGAAAGTGACGAGTCTGATGAATTTGTTTGTCCTGCGTGTTACATCCTGGAGTTTGATGAAGATATAAATGAAGATGGTGAAATGTAAGTTAATTATTTTATTTCATGTTACATAATACCTACCAGCTTTTTTTATCTATTTTTTTTTTTAATTTTTTTTTTACTAGTTAATTCATAATGTTAAAAAAGAAGAAATATTTTAATTGGTTTTTATATTACATTAAAGTTTATGATATGTTCGTGATATTCTTTCCTTATAATGACCTATTATAACATAAGAAAAAAAAATGTTAAGAGTACAAGGGGTGTCAATAACTGTAGTGTCAATAACCCATCCACAGGGTGTCAATAACTAGTTTTTGCACTTTTTACCATAATTATTGCCATATGTTAAAATGTATTGAACTTTTGAAAGAAAAATCCACTTAAGTCTTTCAAAGGATAGATAAAGAGGAGCTATAGCAAGTTTCAGTTTGATCCCTTCATAAAAAGTTTTTTTTTTTAATTTTGCCGCAGAAATTTAGTCTTAAGGGTGTCAATAACGGTCCGTTTTACTCTATATCGCCTTGAAAATGGCTCCATTCACATCCCTACGTTAGAGAGCCTATAAATGTAAGCCCGTATAGATTTTTGCCCATAAAACAATTTTCCGATTAGAGGATTCTGCTGATTAATGAACTTGACCTTTTAAATTAGAAATAAAGTATTTTTGTAACAAATTTATATATATATATATATATATATATATATATATATATATATATATATATATTAATTGTTATATATATATAATTGGGCTAATTTAATACAAATAATAGGCAAAAATATGCAACTATTTTATATTAAAAGAAAATTGATTTGTCTATATATTCTTGCAAAAAAAAAAATGAAATTCAGAACAAAATTTCAAAACTATTTTCACACTGTAATTAAATGAACATTTTTAACATAAATTTCTGAACATGAAAACATATATATTGTAACTGTGAAATGCAATAGTATCGTAATGTTATCATTATATAAATTAGAATTATATAAATTGGTTATAAATCTAATTATTTTTAATAGGGTTCATCTCAGTACAAACAAACCTTTTCACTAGAATTAATAAAAATAATCAAAGCTGTTTACATGAGATGAGCACTCCTTCCGTTACTACCTGAACCAATAACGCAATAAATGCCAATTGAAGGAAAATCATTAAGTTGTTTAAGGAGGTTAGTTGATTTAAGAAAAATTATTTGCTACTTTGCATGGGGACTTCCAAAATATTTCATTAAGGGTGCCAGAGAAAAAACATTGTATTCTGTCATTTTATTTTTTTAATATGAATTTCACAAATGTATATTCTGGTTAAGCCGTACGTAGGCTGAGTGCCTTTATTCAATAGGTAACCATGGATGGCTGATTTTAGTCTGGTTATTCTTCTGCATTTCAGAATTATCTGGAATATGGAAGCCTAAGATAACGTGAATTTATTGTTTTTCTGCGATGTATGTATTTTCTATAAGAACAAATAGATTGCAGAATATTGAGGATTCTCTCTTCACAAGGAAACCAGTCCAAGATAAATTGTGTCAGAACAAGACAGAAGAAATAAATAGATTTCAATTCTTTCGAGGCAGATTCCAACAACAATGTTTTTATTCCCAAAATCATTTTCCCTATATCTCGGAAGATTTTCCATGAAAAGAAACAAGGATTATCCTCTTTCCTCCCTCTCTTATGAAAACATTTCCCTCAAGCAATCGATAATTTAATTACAACTCTAATACAAATACCATTCAATCTTCCATAGAATTTACGTGTGTGGTAGGAAGAATTTTTATCAATTAGAATAGTTTTTTCAACAGACAGCAACGTCCATTGAACATATTTCTTCTATAAGGTTTGTTCCATGATCCAATTCTTCGGGGGAGGGCGTGATATTTTTGCTTGGGAAGCACCCAGATATTCATAGAATACAAAAACGAAAATCTCAATCGACAGTAATTGTTCTTAAATTTTTGTAAGTACGACTGTTACAACAAAAATATAATTACATTTTTCTTCTATTTCACCAAATACAATCTCGACATATCGTCATACTTAAAAAGATTCTGTTTCCTGCCGGTGATAAATTTTCAATTATATCGCTACAAAATTTAAATTATTACAAAAATATTTTCAGAACCCGTGTTCTAGCGGTTAACATCTTGAATTCTGTCATGGGAGATGCGGGTTCCGCATGCAACAGGTTGAGTTTTTTTGAGTAAAGGGCCGATGAAAAGCTATGAAAAATGGTAACCTGAAAATAACCCGGAGCTAACGGCCTAAATGTTGATGTATACATAGGTACATACAATTTAAAAAAATAATATTTTCAATATTATCTCAAGATATGAAACCTACAAGAAGTAACTTATTCATGTAATAAATTATAATGTTGCCACGTTTCCTTAACGGACGTTAATTTATGAGTCATAACAAACCTCAATGGACAAAGATTGTTTTAAAAAAAACCATCACTATGCTTTGTCTAAAATTATTCTGGGCCATTAGTGCCGACATCCATGGTGCAGCTGGGAATTGTCTCAACGGGACCGAAATGTTAAAAATCCCTGCTCAAGACGGGACTCCAACCCCCATCTCCCGCTTGAGAATATAAGGAGTTGGTCACTACAGCACGGGAAGACCCGACCCTATTTATTTCTTAATGAAAGGTTTTTCATTATCTCATGTAAATAATAGCCATTAACATGAAAAACATAATGGAACTTGCCTGATAATAATTATATCATTATACATATTATATAAAAACAAGGTCTTAGCGCGTTTCCATAACGTTCTTATACTTGTTTTTATTTCCAAAGCGTGGGAAAAATATATTTAATATTTTGTGAGCAAATAAAACATCCCCTGCATTGAAATCTTGAAGAAAAGTTAGATTTTAGACGCCAATAACTTGAAGTAGCATTCTAGAACCACCATTATTTAACTTTATAAGAGGGTTTCCAAATAACATATACTTACATAATATTAAAGACCATCCTTAGTTTTACAGCATAATTTATTAGTAGAGTTAATCAAATAACCATCAACAGCGTCTTATATTGTCGTCTTCCGATGCCAGCCATAAGCAGCTTCGTATTATTTACAGCAGTTTTAGGTCATGAATTGTATATCTCTAGATTAAGCTTGATTGAAGCACCGAGTTCCAAGAGTTGGGAATGTATTTATCTGTAAAATGTGTATACGATTCTTATCAAGTAATGATTAAATATAAAAGGGATTCCCGTCTGATAATATTATCGTTTTAATAACAATTTCTAAATATGACTACTTATCTGGAAAGAGGATGGTGTTTGTGGTCCCTTGGTCCATTAAGGTCACCTCCTACGCCTCCATAAACGGCGCCGACCCTTGGAATAAACCTAAAAGAAGACTCCTAGCCAAGGTCATATTTTCCCCATCCTTCTTAAGCCTTTAATTTCCTGTTAACCTCCTCTCCCTGCTCCTTCGTTAAAGCTCCAGCCACCGATTAGCATCTCATCTAGTTT
Organism: Gonocerus acuteangulatus; assembly: GCA_946811695.1. Taxonomy (NCBI): domain Eukaryota; kingdom Metazoa; phylum Arthropoda; class Insecta; order Hemiptera; family Coreidae; genus Gonocerus; species Gonocerus acuteangulatus. The sequence continues at coordinate 37,874,281 of OX328124.1, read as the reverse complement.
GGCTCTGTCTAGTTCATGGAGCAGGGCTATTTGGGATCTTGTAAATACATAAATATAAAATAAACTGGTCTAAATAGGGATTATTATTGTCTACTGGTATCTAAATATGTTTCAGCTTCTCATTCAATCATTTCACTCTTAAAAACATACTTATACTTATTATGGGAATGTGTGTCCAAAAAAACGTACCTTTTGCACTATCCGATTGCTTTGTTATTAGATTGCTCTCATGAAAGCAATTTTGAAAAATTTTCAAATTTCATCCATCCTACATACTAGATACCGAAAATGCTCCCTCCCCTTAAATTTATACAATTCTTTAATGTATTCTGGATATGGCGGTGCCATTGTGATAATAGCCGACGTTTCGCAAGGCATTCTGCTGGCTTACACAGTGTTTATTCTCCGAATGAATCGTGAGGAAGCTGGCAGAATGTCTGGCAAAAGTTCCGTTATTATCACAATGACAAGGCCATACGCTGAAGACTTTAAACCATTAAGCAACATGGATTGGGGACGTTTATGTGATGCCATGCTATTCCTACTTTCTGCATCTAGAAAAAAAATAAATTAGTAACCAAACAAGTAATATTAAAATCTAATAAAGCAAATCCCGTAACTGTTCGGGTTCAAAGTTTCGAACCCATGACCTCCGAACTGTGAGTCCTAGACGATTTTAACCTAGCCTATGATATTCTCCGTATCAAGACCTATCTGTGTGCCAAGTTTGGTAAAAAGCGATCAAACGGTGTGAATATTTCTAGGAAACAAACAGACAGACAGCTGGTAGACGGTTTAGACCTAGCCTATGACACTCCCCTGTGTGCCAAGTTTGGTAACAAATGAAGTATATATATATATATATATGTATATATATATATATATATATATATATATATATATATATATATATTTATTATGGTAGGAGGAAAATTCATCATGGACACCTGGCGAGGAGAAAACCAGGTAGTGTCGGACTCCAACCGACTAAAAACCTCCCCCCCCCCTTGTTCTTCGCGATCATGATGGAAACCGCTCAATATATATATATATATATATATATATATATATATATATATATATATATGTGTGTGTGTGTGTGTGTGTGTTAACACTATAGTAGCCATAGCATTTGTATTTTTGTGGCGAAACTTGATATATCGCACTAGTATTTCTAAAGTGACAACTCAAAAATCGTTTCTTTTGCAGTTATGAAATAAATGGTAAATATCTCTTTATAGACCACCAAACATGTATGTTCCTAGCTTCAGAGCTTGTACACTTGAGGGTACCTGTGTCACCATTCCTGTCTTAATGCTAAGCCCCTTATATAGGCAAGAGTGACACATTTTCAGTTTAGTTTTATTTTGAGTTGTGTCAATTTAGAAATACTAGTGCGATATATCATTTCTACAGCAAAATTGGTCAATCAGTTTAGTCCTAAATAAGCCCACTGCTTCGCCGCCACTTTATTGCAATAATTGATATAAACCTGTATTGATTTGAGTTTTCCAGCTCGACATTGTTCGAAGAATGTTTAATTTACCTCGGTCTTGGCAGGATATTATCGAAATTTTCGCTCCTTAAGATATTCTCTCGCCACGTTATGAGCGGCATGGCGTACTTCCGATACAAATATTGTTTTGTTGGCCAATTAAAAATGATATAAGCTTTTGTGGATACAGAGCAGATTTTGGTAGGGTAAAACATTTATTCGTGAGTATAAATATATCAAATTAAAATAGAAGGGAAAAACCTAAAGCATTGTTTCCAAATAGCTTCTAGTTTAAATGAATTTAAGATTATAGAAACAAGAAGACCAGTTTTTTCTTTATTTTTTAGTTAACTTAATATAAATTTGTAATTATTAATTACAGAAGACAAGATGTCGTTTGCACCTTAAGAATAGGTCATTCACAGCTAACGCAGACAGAACCGACTGACATGTGCGTTCAGTAATACTCTATCTATATATATAAAAATCACGTGTCTGTCTGTTTGTCCGTTTCTTCCGACCGATTTTTACCAAACTTAGCACATAGGTAGGTCTTGACCTGTGTGGTCTCGTAGGCTAGGTAAAAAAAATTCTACCAGCTGTCTGTCTGTATGGTTGATCCTAAAACCAACCCACACCGTTCGACCGATTTTGAACAAACCTGGTACACAGGTAGATCTTGATTCGGGGAGTGTCGTAGGGTAAGTCAAAAACGTCTAACACCTGTCTGTCTGTATGTTTGTTCCTTATACTATCCACACTGTTTGACCGATTTTGATCAATCTTGGAACAGAGGTAGGTGTTTATACGGTCGTAGGCTAGGTTAAAATCGTCTAGGACTATTTTCAGTCACGGGTTCGAAACTGTGAACTCGAACAGTTACTGATTTGTGTTATTAGATTTTAATATTACTTATTTGGTTTCTAATTTATTTGGGCTTTTCTAGATGCAGAAAGTAGGTGTAGCATGGCAAACCGGGTAACAGCTAGTTGAATATAAAACACATCTTGACACATGACTAAATTTCTTATGTAAATGGGAGAAAACTATCATTTATCGGACAACATAAATGTATTAATCTCAGATGGAAGTCAATACCAAAGTGTACAAAATATACACTTACTTAAATGATAACAACATATTTCAAAGAAGATCGGCGCTAACGGCCAAGAATTATGTCAATGCGCCGTGAAAAAAAAAAAAAAAAAAAAAAACATATTTCAAAGACTCTAATAGCACAGATGAGTAATGTTAATTAATTTCATCAAATAACATTGTTTGTTTTATAAATTTTTAAAAAATCTAAACATTTATTTTCTTACTAATCTGGAAATTTGATATACCTGTCTATAATTATTGTTTCATACATCCATATTCTATTGAAACGTTCTATTTTAGCACGAATTAACTACATAAATTTACCAAAACTAAATATAAAAAGTATAGATACACTACAAAATTTTAACTATACGTTATAAACAATTCTTCGTTTAATGGGCTACTTATTTTAATTTATTTTAATGTGTATTCACTTATTTCATGTTTTAGGCGGTGGTTAGGAACTCATTCTTGTGGACCACTTTATTTTAACAGTTTCTTAAGTTGACACATCTCTACAAGAGCAGTGGTTAAGAACTCATTCTTGTGGACCACTTTATTTTAACAGTTTCTTAAGTTGACACATCTCTACAAGAGCAGTGGTTAAGAACTCATTCTTGTGGACCACTTTATTTTAACAGTTTCTTAAGTTGACACATCTCTACAAGAGCAGTGGTTAAGAACTCATTCTTGTGGACCACTTTATTTTAACAGTTTCTTAAGTTGACACATCTCTACAAGAGCAGTGGTTAGGAACTCATTCTTGTGGACCACTTTATTTCAACAGTTTCTTACGTTGACACATCTCTACAAGAGCAGTGGTTAAGAACTCATTCTTGTGGACCACTTTATTTCAACAGTTTCTTAAGTTGACACATCTCTACAAGAGCAGTGGTTAGGAACTCATTCTTGTGGACCACTTTATTTCAACAGTTTCTTACGTTGACACATCTCTACAAGAGCAGTGGTTAGGAACTCATTCTTGCGGACCACTTGATTTCAACAGTTTCTTAAGTTGACACATCTCTACAAGAGATAATTTTTTTTCATGCTTGCTGTGTCCTCATCACTCAACACTTCAGAGCTCATTTCAACACAGAAGAATCGTATAAACGGGTTCAGAAGACATGGGTAAACATCAGAGTAGGGCATTATTCAATAAAATTTTTATTCAATAATCAAGAATAAGAGGGGTTGGCTCATTATTCAATAATTTTTATTGAATAAGAATTTATTAAGTTATTCATTTATTGTTGTTTTTTATTTAACGAATAATTAATTATTTTCATTCTTCATTCATTATTTTTATACATTTAAAATAATGTAGTTCATGGAAAAACAAACTCAGATTCTTTAAGTTCAGTAAACAATACCACTTAAATAAATAATTTTCATAAAAAGTAAGAAAACGTTTATGAACTTATTCATTTTTCTTAGAAAATATTGTTAAAATATATCACTTGTATTTAACGAAAAATTTCAGTCAAATAAATCAGTTTCCTTCAAAAAATTGTTTCATTCGAATAAATAACTTTTATTCAATAATAATTTTCATTCAATAAATCATTTTTATTCAATAAAAATTTTCATTCATTAAATCATTGTTATTCAATAATGAATAAAAAAAAATACGTTATTAAATGAATTGACTGAATAATGAATAAAAAATTATTCATTATTCAGAATGAAATAACAGATTTAGTCTTTATTCATTATTCTGAATGATTTTTCCCTACACTGGTAAAAAAAGGGCGATTTAAATAAAGTGTTTCACAAGCGTGAAATTCACAAAGTTGTTTGACCACTTTTATGAAAAAAGTCCATTTTATGTTAAGGAATGTCGCCTCCATAACTGGCGCTTTTAATATTCCAAGTTCCAAGGTAAATAATAATCTGTTTAACGATTACTATACAGCAGTACAGGGAAATTCTAGCCTCAAGAAGAAAATGGTGGTTTCAAGAAGTTAATCTGAAACTCAGGCACGTGTTCTCCCTCTAGTTGAGGTTTCCTACATTTATTTTTTAAAAAGTCAGCGATTAATTTTTACGGTCTCAATAAATTGTGTTGTGTATATTTGGGTGTTGAAAATTAGATTTAAAAAAAAAACAACATTATTATCTATTTGTTTACATCTACTTATAAATGAATAACACAGATTGTTATCTCGAGGGTAAATGTGAAGACGCGCGGTCTCCACACCGATCCTTTTGAAATGTTGCACTATAACGTATTTTGACGCACTAAACACGAATCCGTTAAAAAAAAAAAGAAGCTCGCTTTTCACTAGGAAAGAAGTTATGAAACACTAAAGTTCACTGTTGTGCGGGTTCTGAAAGGTAATGTAACCTACTATGTTTGTCAACATGCGCATGCGCGGGTATGGAAAAGTTCGTAATAAGGATGTCTAATTGAAATTTACCATCAATTATTTATCAATTTATCTCCAGTTAGTTATTCAAAAATATTTTTTTAATTAATAAACCATTCTTTAATTTTTTTTTTTTTTCATTTTAAGAAGATATCAAAACTCTAGTCAATCCAACTCGCTAAAATTAATAGAATTCTATTAATTTTAGCGAGTTGGATTGGCTAAGGGTTTTGATATCTTCTTGAGCGAGCGGAAACGCATAGCACGTATGCCCAAAAGCGGCAATTTACGACCAAGTCAGCTACCACAAGGTGAGTCTAAATTTCAATTACACTTCGTCATTAAGGACTATTGCGCATGCGCGTATTTACAAATACGCTGTTACCCCGTCTTTTATAACCTCCATAACAGTGAACTTTAGTGCTTATTAACTTCTTTCCTAGTTGAGAACAACTTTTTTTTCAACGGGTTCGTGTTTAGTGCATCAAAATACGTTATAGTGTAAACTTTTAAGAAAATCGGTGCTGAGGACGCTCTCCTTCAGATTTACCGCGACATGTTATGACAGGTGAGGACGCCCAAAATTACAATGATTTGTAAATAAATAGTTCATAAGCATTTCAAATAACAGTTCTTTGTATGCCAATCTTACATATCCGCGCATGCGCACGTTTACAAATACGTTGTTTACGTCAGCTTTCAAAACCCGCACAACAGTGTACTTTAGTGCTTCATAACTTCTTTCCTAGTGAAAAGCGAGCTTTTTTTTTTTTTTAACGGATTCGTGTTTAGTGCATCAAAATACGTAATAGTGCAACATTTCAAAAGGATCGGTGTGGAGACCGCGCGTCTTCACATTTACCATCGCGAGTTATCAACAAGTTACCACCATTTACTTGCCACAATAGAGCTGATGCCTTTTTTTACACTAAACGAAATTAAGTGAGGTTGAACTCATGAACATTTTTTTGAAACATATATATATATATATATATATATATATATATATATATATATATATATATATATATATATATATATATATATACAATTATATAAAATTCTCGTGTCACAGTTTTAGTGTTTATACTCAGTATGCATGATGATGGTGGTTTAGTATTTATATGTATATTCAGTAGGCATGAGAATAGGTTTATATCTAATTTTAAAGCCCTGAGTAATAATGGGGCCCACCCCAAAAAAATATTTTTTTATTTTTTGAACAAAATATTAAATTTTTATTTTTTATGGTTTAGCATTACAAAATACATAGAATCCTAAATTTTCAACCTTCTACCACCCAATCCCATTTTATAATTACAATATTGGTACTTTAATTCTTAACTTTTAACTCCCTGAGATGATGGAGGAAAGAAAAAATTACCCAGGAGATTAGTAGCCGATCAACAAAAGTTTTTAGCTTTTTCTCCCAGCTTGGCAGGCTTACAATATATTCTCTATATAAACTACTCTACACAAAACTGAAAAATATCTTTTGAAGAAAACTGCAGTATAAAGGGTAGCGTTCAAGCGTATTACCGACATTTCCATACCTTTAGGTCTGGGGCTAAAGGAATTAATTATTTTCTCATCAAAATGCAGGTTCATTGTGTAATGCAGGTACGGTAACACTTTAAAAGAGTAAAAACGCCAGAGAAGCGAAACCATTTTCTAATAATTATGAATTAGTACAACTTCATTTTAATATCCCAATGCAATTTTGGATTTTTTAGAAGGGGCTATCTATATAGGACCATCTTATTTTCGCTAGGATAAAGCGTCGAACCTACAACCATAAGCACACAGTACACCATAAGTCGCAAGGCCACCGAAAGCTAGGACTTCGTCGTCCTTGTACATACTTTATAAACAATGGAAGGAGTGTATACTCTCTGTGAAGGTTAAAATATCCGCGGCTCCTTCCATGTGCTGGCAGTTTCGTCAAACAATAATTAAACTTTCTCTTCTCTAAGGAAAATTATGTTTCTACTGAGGAAAAAATAAATTCTGAGCTTTCGCCATCTCAGCCTATCCGCACTCTCTTTTTGATATCATTGGCTAATTTTTATTTTTTTTCTTAAATATTTTTAGTATCATGAAATGATGTATTTTCCTCAGTTATATTTTAGCGTGTTTCTTCCTTCTCTCCATAGAGAGGAAACCGGCGATGACCTCAAAATCTAGAGATGCCCATGAGAAATTTCCTCTTTCTAGACATAAATTTGTAGTTCAACTTTTTATATAAATTCGGTTAATCGGTAAAATCACTCTACTTGAACACGGGGTTTCTGGGGAAATTCGTGGGAAAAAATCGTAGCGATTACGTTTTTGCGGTTATAGGCTTTCAAGTACATGTTTTATAAGTAATTGGCCTTGTGTAATCTATTGCATCCCTTTTCAAGGGGATTCATTCTTTTAATCTGTTTATCGCCTCCATTTACCTCGATTATTATTTGTTTTATTTTATTTTCATTGCATTTAAACAGTAAAATTAGTATTGTGTAAACAGTATTGTATTGTCTAAACAGTATTGTATTGTGTAAACAGTATTGTATTGTGTAAACAGTATTGTAATGTGTAAACAAGGTAAATACAAGAGAAACGTTCTTGTAACAGTGTTTTACAAGAGCGAAGTTGAGAAAAGTAGAGGGAGTAATTTTCGTTTTGAATACTGACAATTTCCTGTTGTGACACCTGAAATCTTGCTTCTCATTTAGATTTCATTTTATATTTGTGCAATTGTCTATATTTTTCCCAAACGATCGAAAAACAAAATTAACTGTTTCTATTCTAAGGTTTTCAAATGGCACTAGAGATTAGAAAAGAAACATTCTAAGGTGACGCAGATCCTACGACTCAGACAGTCTGAGTCAGACTTGTATATTAATAATTTTCGCCTGGATCGGTTTTTAAAGTACTTTATTTTTAGTGTAAGAATGAGATGCACTAGTTTTAATTTTTATTGGCACTCAATCTCAAATAATGTTTAATATCTTCCCACTATTTCAATAATGTCTAGAACTTTGAATAATGAATAATTAGTTTGTTTGTCACTTTTCATTCTTAAATTTAATTCAAGTGCGTTTTTGCATCGAAAACTAAATTTTCATCAGCATTGTTGCTTGATTAACGTGTTGGAGGGTCTTATCGGTACCTGATTAGATATTGAGTTCTCATCTTTTGACAAAGGGCTTGATTTACTGATTTTTCAAGATGTTGAATAATTTAACCTGGGACTTAATTTGATTTTATATATATATTCTTGGGTAGGCAGATGGTCAATTAATGAAATCAAATGAACTTAAACGTCAATTTATTAAAATTGGCCCTACTTGCATCCTTGGATGGCTCTTCAGAATCCACGACGAAGATTCGCCTTCTTTCGAGCTACCAATCGTTTTTTATTATAATATATTGTACTTGAAAAATATGAATAGCAGAATTAAATGGAAAGTAACGCAACTTTGGACTACCCCCAATATATCTTAATCATTATTAGTTACTGTTTAATAGGAAATTAAACAAGTAGCATAACTCCTTTTGATAAAACTGATTAGTATCATAGAAGTATCCATTTCGGCTAGATCTAATGAAGTGGAAGTACCATCAGAGCAATGTGCTTTCAATCAGCTCGGTATCTCTCTGACACGAGGAAATTGGCTTCGTACTGTCGAAATAAACAGTGATCCGAATCTCAGGTTGTCGCGGATCTAAAGAAAATATAATGTAAATTTGCGACCCTTGGTTTTTTATCATTTATTTTAAAATTATGTTAATTAAATAAATTTAAAATTATAAAAATATATTGGGCGTACCAAAATGAAATTAAATATTCTTATATTAAAATATATATATAAATTAAAAGAGAAGGAAACCAAATATACCGTTTAGCAAAGCAACAGTGTTCTTTGTGAAAAATTATATGCATCGGGAGAATCGGGACAGCAAAAGAGGAAAAAAACAGCACGTTAAAAATATAGACGAGAAAGCCAAGAGAACCTCTAAAGACCATGCAAAAAAACATAAACACACTTTCGACTTTAAGAATGTTAACCTCATAAATAGAAACATAAAATAATATGTAAATATAATTAAAATATCAAATATATTGTAATTTAAAAAATGTATATCAAATATTTAATAAAATGTTTTTCCATATAAGTATATATATATATATATATATATATATATATATATATATATATATATACATATATATATACATAAACACACACATCAATAAGTCATTATAATTGTATAGTTACATTTTTACGAATAACCATGCATTAATGATTTCTCTTTTTCCCATTTACTGGCGTGTGGTTACATTTTAGAAAATTCAAACGTTAAATTTAAGACTTTGAAGTATATTTTTGTGATATTTTTCCTGCATTCTGTCAATATTTTTTTAATGACCAACTGAACGTTACACTCGGGACACATTGGTCAATCTTTTCTTGTTATTTAATAGGAGTATTTTAGAAGCAACTGGCCAATCCTAAACCATGTCAAGATGAATTCTTCTCTTCCTGAAAGGGCATTAGATGCCCCTGGAGCGGAGTCCGCTTCTCTTCTCATTTCTCCTAATAAGCTTTCCTTATTTCATTCTTTAAAACGTTGGCCGTTATAATTTTTTTCATTCTGGCCTGCAAGCCATTCGCCGGTAGGCTTACATTTTTTTATTTTTTTTTAAGATGCATCGACATCTCGGCCATTAGCGCTGACATACTGGTGCAGCGATGAATTTTCTCAACGAGCCGTGAGATGAGAAAATTCCTGCGCGCCGGTTGGAATCGAACCCCCCATCTCCCGCATCAGAAACTAATGTGTTAGCCACTAGACGACGGGGAGATTTTTTTTTAATGTTGAATTTATTTTAAATAACATTAAGTTTAATATCTGGATGATATAATATCTACGGAATATTATCTCTATATAAATATCAACTGATAAAATACAAACTATTCAAAGAGCTCGTGTAGAAGAGACAAGTTCCCAATTAATAAACTCAAAGTACATGAAGGCCCGTTGTCACGAAAGTGGCTATCAGGCCACGGGGCATGCCAGCTCGATGTCACGAAAGTGGCTATCAGGCTCGGGGCATGCCAGCTCGTTGTCACTAAAGTGGCTATCAGGCTCGGGGCATGCCAGCTCGTTGTCACTAAAGTGGCTACCAGGCCACGGGGCATACCGGCTCGTTGTCACTAAAGTGGCTATCAGGCCACGGGGCATGCCAGCTCGTTGTCACTAAAGTGGCTATCAGGCCACGGGGCATACCGGCTCGTTGTCACTAAAGTGGCTATCATGCTCGGGGCATGCCAGCTCGTTGTCACTAAAGTGGCTATCAGGCTCGGGGCATGCCAGCTCGTTGTCACTAAAGTGGCTACCAGGCCACGGGGCATACCGGCTCGTTGTCACTAAAGTGGCTATCAGGCTCGGGGCATGCCAGCTCGTTGTCACTAAAGTGGCTATCAGGCCACGGGACATGCCAGCTCGTTGTCACTAAAGTGGCTATCAGGCTCGGGGCATGCCAGCTCGTTGTCACTAAAGTGGCTATCAGGCTCGGGGCATGCCAGCTCGTTGTCACTAAAGTGGCTACCAGGCCACGGGGCATACCGGCTCGTTGTCACTAAAGTGGCTATCAGGCTCGGGGCATGCCAGCTCGTTGTCACTAAAGTGGCTATCAGTATCGAATGGGTTAAGAAACTCTATTTAAGGGGTAATACTACCTTGTGCGATTAAAATGAAAGTCATTTTCTTGAAATTATAAATAACAAATAAATCAATATTTTTCAATTCTTTATATCAAATGTTTTATATGGGATGTTAAAGTATCCAAAAAAATTAATACCTTTCAATTCTTTGAAAAAAATAATGGCGGCGCTGTGTCTGACAAACGGAAACTCTCTTTTTTCACGGGTGATAGTCTACAGGCGGCAATTTTTAATCTAGAACAAATAAAGTCCGTCTTGCAGGACTGCATCATCTTAGCGCGGTTCCGTTCATATCCCTAGTCTAATTTGGAAAGATTAAAATAGAAGCAGTTATTACTTTGGTTCCACCAGTCTTTTTTTTTTTTAATTAATTATTATAATGGCGTGTCAACCCTTAAAGTCACTAACGCCATTCCTGTGAGTAGTAAAGTCTGGAAAGGTCATGATTTACAATCTTACCTGGAAGGGTCGGCTACACTAGAAACGGGCCCGCTAGTGACAAGGTCTTGGAATCTTGGAAATCTATATTTCTAACAATAAATTGTTTTTGTTATTTTACTTAACCAGTTTTATTGTCAAATACATTATCCAACTATAAGCAATTAAAAAATAACAAGAAATAAAACAGACAAAAAGAACCATTGGAATAAACGACATCAATTAATTTAAAGCTTTAAGCACTTTTTTCTCCGATTGACATCGCCTAATTAAAACTTTCTTCAGAACCTTTTTTGAAGAGCATTTAGTAAGCTAAAAATATTTTTCTAATTTTCTCGAAAACGGTTAAAGCTATCGCCTTGAAAATGGTTTCATTCGTTTTCCTAGCCCAGGAATCATATAAAACGAGTACTTAGAAGCTTATGAACTCAAAAACGTAAGCGTTACGATTTTTTTTTGCGCGAATTTCGCCCCAAACGCCATCTTCCAGTAGGCGGATTTTGCTGGTTAACGAACTTGACCTTTCAAATTGGACGACGGATTTATGTACCAAATTTCATCACAATCGGACCATTAGGGAAGCCAGTAATGAGCGAAAAGACAAATATATATATATATATATATAAAAATATATACATATATATATATATATATATATATATATATATATATATATATATATATATATATATATACAAATTTGAACCACCGTTATTTTCGGTCTCTAGGGGTTCTGAAACGCGAAATTTTCTAGTCGGCACTTTCGGATTGTTTCATTGTATCAACCTTATAAGCGGGGTTCCTCCCTATGGGGGAGGGAGGAACCGCGCTAAAAGTCCGACTCGCAGGAACTGCGTCATCTTAACGCGGTTACGTACATCTCGAAGAAATGGAATAGATTAGCATCACAAATCACAGGAAACTGACAGTAGCCAACTTACACAGAAGCGATTAATTTTTAATCTGTATAATTCAATACAATTATGTACTGAAAACGTACTTACTCCTCGACTACTGCTGGGAAAGCATAGAAGAAGAAAAATTATTTCGAAAGAAGAAGGTTAAATCTAGTAAATTACGTAGGATTTTTTAAGAAATATTAATTTTTTCGAAAATTATGAACAATTATTCATTTTCTATTAAAAAAATCCTACGAAAATCGGTCATAAAATCGTTATAATTCAATGAATCGAAAAAATCCTATGTACTTTTCTAGCAAATAATATAGGTGTAAGCGATCAGATTGCCTACGGCAGAGAAGTGAGTACAGTTCCTACTGTGTAATACTAAGGTCGAGAACTGAGTACTGTGTCTACTGTGTAATACTAAAGATTTGTTAGTAGCCTGAGACTGCAGTGCTCGGGGTGGTAGAATGCTGAAGCTAATTGCTCAGTGGTTGTCGCTGTAAATCTCTGACAGTCCCGCCTGCTTCTGGCGTTACCGCGCCCTCTCTTCTCTATATCACTACTTCTGAATTAATCTACTTTTACTAAATTGCCTCTCAGTAATAATTCAAATTAAAAATATCCTCAGCCTATGGATTTCAATTCAAACAAAGGCTAAAAAAAATAAAATGTAAGCAGTTCGCAAAAAGTCTTCTTGAAGGGAAACAGTTTTAGCTATTAGCCTTCAATAAAACAGTTAACAGGACTTCATCCTGCTCGAAATTTTTGTTTCGGATCTTCGTAAATATTTCGAAAACAATTAGGTAATCGTGGTGAGTGGAAGGTGACCAGTAGAATGCTTACTAAATTTTCTACATAAAAGGTTCTAAAGCAATTTTCGATGGGGTAATGTCAATCTGAGAAATAATAGCTTAAACATTTAAAAGTGATTGTTTTGTACATTTGAACGGGGTTTTGTGTTAGTTCAACTCACATTTTAATTAGTAGTTTTTTGTTTTAAATTATATATACATATATATATATATATATATATATATATATATATATATATATATATATAAAGCCGCTAAAGCCTATTTCTCGGCCCAGCTTCTCAACCATGCTGCACACTTATATAAAGTTATTAAAACGAAGCAAAGATTGTACTAGGACACACCTATAAAAGGTTTATCGCTAGTAGATGACAATACTCAAGGGGGTTAAGTTAAATCCAGCCAATCGCAGGTTTTAGCGCGGTTCCTCCCTCCCTCCATAGGGAGGAAACCCGTTTATGAGGTTGACCTCATGACGCAATCCGGAAGTTCCGACTAGAAAAGTTCACGTTTCAGATCCCATAGACAACGAAAATAACGGTGAGTCAAATTTTTACACACACACACACACACATATATATATATATATATATATATATGTAGGTATATATATTTGTCTATTCGCTTTCTTGCTGGCTCAAAAATGGTCCGATTTTGATGAAATTTGGTACACAAATCTTTCATCTAATTTGAAAGGTCAAGTTCGTTAAGCAGCAGAATCCGTCCACCGGAATATATTCTTTGGTGCGAAATTCGCGTGAAAAAATCGTAATGCTTAAGTTTTTGAGTTCATATGCTTGCAAACACTTTTTTTTTAGGTTTCTTAGAATAGGAAAAGGAATGAAACCATTTTTAAGGCGATATCTGTAACCGATTTAGAGAAACGTGGAACAAATGTTTTCATTTTTTTTGTGGGTACTTAGAATCGTGGGATTCAATTGAAATATTTAGTGTTTTCCTAGATCGAACGTTAAGATGGCGGACGAGTCATTTCCGCTTAGGACACTGTCAGTTTCCTGTTGTGGTGCCTTAAACTTCCTTCACTTTAAGATTTCATTTATATTTTTAACGAAAGATCAAACACTTCCAATAACTGATTCTATTCATTTACTAATGGCACTAGAGATATGAAAGGAACCGCGCTAAGATGACGCAGTTCCTGCGAGTCGGTCTTTTCTAAGTTTGTGCTTTGATGTGATATTGTCTCTAAAATTACAATGCGATTGTGCTTTGCAATAGTGAATTGCCAATTTCTAGAAACAATGTGTAAAACAAATATAAATCCAATGTCAAACAGCATGGAACAACGAGACCGACAAATCATACAAACAGTAGACGAATTATCATCCAGCATAAGAGGTAATCAGAGAGGATAAGTGGATTAACTAATTAGGCATTGGCCATTCCGTACTTATTAATGGACAACCAATGACTAAACAAGACACACCAATAGTGTCAAAACAATTGCACATACCCAAAGATCTTTCAATAACTAGACCGATTAGTAGTCTTTAATTTTACACGATATTTAAACACTTACATACTAGATATATATGTTTAAAAAAATTTAACAACTGGCAGTACTGAATAGACTTCCAAATTTGCCAAACATCTTTGAGTTAGACACAGAGTGTTAAGTGCTCACGCCGTAACACTCACAGCCACTGGGCCTCCAAAAAAATTAAATTAATTCTTTAATTAATTGAAATAAGTCAGGAGATTTTTCATTTGAGTAATGGAAAACAGCAAAATAATTTTTTTTAACTTATAAAATAGATAATAAAAAATAATTCTTTAATCTATATTTAATATAAAAACAAATTTATTAAACAAGAAATTTCATCTATTTTTTCTTTTAAGTCATATCATTTTTATGGGCTGACAAAACAACTCTCAAATAAGTACTACATGCTACATTCTTATTTTTGAGGATAAATTTATAAAAAAATAATTAATAAGCTAAAATACATATGAAAATAATAATTATAATGTTATGCATAAAATGTGACTAAAATATTATGCAGACTTTTCGGCAATAATAAAATTTGTAATTACCCATTGAATAGAAAAAAAAAAATAATAATAATAAAAAGTGGTTTAAATTTATTTTAAACTATTAAATTCTACTTTATTTTAATTGCAAAATATTAATAATAATAATAGTTCTGTAATCTATATTTGATATAAAACTAAAGTCATTAAACGAAAAATTTGGACTAAAAATAATAACTTAATTAATTATACTCTCTGAAGTTAATATTCTCTGAAATACATACAACATGGTATAATAATGTTACACATAAAATATGACTAAAATATTATACGAACCTTTCACCAAAAATAAAATTAGTTGAATAGCCATTGAATAAAAAAAATCCAAATTCACGTAAAAATCTGATTCGTGGAATAAAGACAGCTTAATATTTAATTAGAATCCCTCATCAAGCTATACATATCTAAAACACATATTTCTTTCTTTTAAAACAATAAAATTGTTTAATTGCTAAATAATTATATTACATTAATGTAAGAATTGAACCATTTTTAAGTTTGGCGAAAACTTTAGAATTTTAGAATGTAGTTTTATTGAGTATTATGATCGAGCCCTGGCTATCTTAACCTTTGTAGATATGATGATTTAAGATATGATTTTGGAAAGAAAAGTAACAGATAATGCTAGTTAGTTTATAGACAATATGGTATGGTTGGGTGTTTCCTTTCCTAGAATTGAGTGTTGTTAATTTGTTTTTGTAACTAAAATAATTTATTTGAATTTAGTTCTGGGTGCATGTGTTTTAAGTTGGATATTGAGAGTAGGCACTCTATTTTTTGCGGAAATATCTTCAAAACAACTTATATAACAATAATTGAACTATGCGCAAATAGAAAAATTCCCGGAACATAAATGTTTTTAAAAATAAAAACAATCGATAAAAGAACGTTTTTTTACAATTTTTCGTTCATATCTCACAAAAGTATTTATTTATTTCCTTTCAGGTTACACTATATATTTAGATGTTATTGCAGAATAGCAAAAAGTATGATAACAATGATAAAAAATATACATTTTTAAATTCCTGGAATAGACCTATTTTCAATCAGTAATATTATTTTGAAAGCTCAAAAGCCTTAGTTCTGTTAACTTAAAAATGTTAAATTTTTAGTTAATATCTGAATTCAAAAATTATCATTCAAAAACTATCAAACCTATTTAAACAAAATGGTGGTTTAACTATATAATAATTATTTTTCCCCGGGAATATGAAGGTCCTAAGTGCAACTTAGGCTGCCGAAAAATGATATAAAAATGTGCATTATTTGCCCTATTTTCATACTTATTTCTGTTTTCCCAGGCATCAAATAACGTTTATTTCTAAATAATAGGAAATTATTGGAAATTTCATTATGAATATTATGAGGCAAAGAAGTACGGAAAAACATGTTTTTTTCGATTTTTATTCTTAAAAAAATTGTTCCGGTGATTTTATGACTTGGCATACATCAATTATTGTGATATCTATTTTTTTCTAAAGATATTCTCGCATAAATTGCTGTTTCCCGTCTTGACACTTAAGTATAGCTTACATTTGTACAGATGCGTCCTGGACTATTGATGGGGGTGGAAATACGAATATTATGTAGATATGCACAATGTAAACGTGGTTGGATGATTTTTAAATTGTGTGCTTTCCAAAATAACTTAGAGAACTAAATAAACTATTCATCTTGGGAGTTGTTCTTCAGTTATAAGAATAATTTATTTTTTGTCTAGATTAGTACTGTGAACATAACGCATGCGTGCATTGTGTGCGATTAGTTCCATTTAATGGCATGCTTAAAAGTTAGAGTATTATAATATTATTAAAGAAGTATTAAAAAAAATGTTATTGATTTTCAGATTGTATAAGATATCTAATAATGGCAGCATAAAAAGCCTTATTGCAGATTTATAGGCTAAGCGGCCTCTTATGCTAAAGCTGCTCCCCGATCCTTCTTCAGCTTAGCAATAAATTAATAATGCAGTATAAGTTATATATGAAATCATCAATATCTCTAATGCTACATATAGCAATGACAAAATAATATCTGAGCGGACATTATAGCACTTATTTCTCTTTATTTGATTTTTAGATAATTATCTACTATCTTTAAGCAACTTTAAAGAAATATTTTTGAAATAAGTTATATCATGTTGTTATTTATCATATGATTCACATATATGTATAATTCTTCAAATGTATGGGAAATCATATTTTACTGATATACATATTTTATTAATATATATATATATATATATATATATATATATATATATATATATATATCTGTGATGTATGCAGCGTTATTTGTGGAGTTCTCGATTTCGTAGAAGGTAGAAAAATAATGTCTCTCCACTGTTTTTCAAAGTATTTATTAGCAAAAGCTTTTCGAGAACATGGTTCTCATCGTCAGTGCATCTATTACTCCACCGTTAGTACTGCTAACAGCCTCTCCGAACAGGTGTGAGGTAATGCATTACCTCAAACCTGTTCGGAGAGGCTGTTAGCAGTACTACCGGTGGAGTAATAGATGCACTGACGATGAGAACCATGTTCTCGAAAAGCTTTTGCTAATAAATACTTTGAAAAACAGTGGAGAGACATTATTTTTCTACCTTCTATATATATATATATATATATATATATATATATATATATATATATATATATATAGATATAGATATATATATATATACACAGGGTGTCCCACATTGAGTTGTCATAACTTTAGGGGTTTATTCTCCATATCATTTGTAGTTTAGGGGCGCAAAAATGAGCGTTCTATCTGAAAATGTAGAGGAGCTACTCAAATTTTTTTCTTTTTTAAAAACTACTGGTTTTTTTAAAGGAAAACTGTGATTTTGGAATTTGTGATTAATGTATCATAAATATTGACCACATTTTTAGAATCTACATTAAATTTCCAATAAGAAACACCCATTATTGAAATATTACCATGTAAATTAAGAGCTACATTAAAAGCCATATAAATGAGAATGTTTAATATTATATTAAATTATTCGATATTTTCTTAATCAGCTATTTTTTGACTTAGGGGTTTGCCTCCGCCTCAATAGTTGCATTATTTAATAAGCTTCAAAATGGTACCTCGTAGTTCAAGAAAAAAATCTATTTCAATCTATTTTTTTCTAATTCCTAAGTCAAAACCAATAAATATGCTTTAGACTGAAGGCGCCGTTCTGACCGAATTCTTTAATTTCACACGATTATGGCGATGTCCCATCTTTCCCAAACTACATAATGTTTATTACACAAGCCCATGTACCAAATAACAACTCACTCTGGTTTCAAATGGTTGGTTGCCCAGCCCATAATGGGCGAGTGGCAACGGAATGGCTGAACACTGAATTCCCTAATCGTTGTATCGGCCACTATGGACCAGTTCGTTTGCCTCCTGATCTGAATCCTCTAGATTTCCATGTATTGCGAACATTGAAAAGCAGAGTGTACTCAGAGCCCGTGACGACGAAGGAGGAACTCATCAACAGGATCCAGAAGCAGTGCCAGCTCATGAGAACTCAAAGACAAGATTCAGTTAGACGTTAAGCTTGTATTTGTAGATATTTTGAAAATCTACTGGGCAAATATTTATTAGTCCATAGTAATCACCATTTTTCTCTCACCCATGGATTTCCATAATTTTTCCTAGGAAAACAAGGTAACATTTTAAAGCAACTTTTTTTTTATACAGTTTCAAATTATTGAAATGTCTAACCCAGTTAACTTCTAAGCAGAAATTTTATTAAATAGAATACAATTAATATTACAAATAAAATAAGACCCTCAAGGCATAACCATATAATACATGTCATTGTATTTACAATAATGGTAATTATATCCACAATGTTCTTCTGAATTCTTTCACCCTTGATTCCGGTGTCCCCCTATCCTTATTGAGAGCAAAAATTGTGTTTACGTAGTGTGGAAACGATTAGGGAATTCACTCTTCAGCCATTCCGACGCCACTCTTCCATTATCAGCTGGGCAACCATCCATTCGAAACCAGAGTGAGTTAATATTTGGTAGATGGGCTTGTGTAATAAACGTTATGTAGTTTTGGAAAGATGGGACATCGCCATTATCGTGTGAAATTAAAGAATTTGTTCAGAACGGCTCCTTCAGTCTAAAGCACATTTATTGATTTTGACTTAGAAATCAGAAAAAAATGAAACCAGAGAAAATTGAAATAGATTTTTTTCTTAAACTACGAGGTACCATTTTGACGCTTATTAAATAATGCAACTTTTGAGGCGGAGGCAAACTTCTAAGTCAAAAAATAGCTGATTAAAAAAATATTGAGTAATTTAATAAAACACTAATATTAAACATACTCATTTATATGGCTTTTAATGTAGCTCTTAATTTACATGGTAATATTTCAATAATGGGTGTTTCTTATTGGAAATTTATTGCAGATTCCAAAAATGTGGTCAATATTTATGATACATTGATCACAAATTCCGAAAGCACAGTTTTCCTTTTAAAAAGCCAGTAGTTTATAAAAAAGACAAAATTTTGAGTAGCTCCTCTACATTTTCAGATAGAACGCTCATTTTTGCGCCCCCTGAACTACAAATGATATGGAGAATAAACCCCTAAAGTTATGACATCTCAATGTGGGACACCCTGTATATATATATATATATATATATATATATATATATATATATATATATATATATATATATATTCTACATTATTATATTTGATTGAGGAATCTGGTTCTGTTAGTTCTTGAACAACAACTTGAATACACTTCAGCTCTTAAAGTACAATTCTTTCTCATCTCTTTCAATCATATGATCAAATGAAACGCTGGGAAGAATGAATACTTGTGTATCTCCATTAACCCTACGATGCCTAAGGTGTTTCCAGTTACACCTTTCCCCATGTGGCCTCTTGGAGCCCACAACTACTTAAGTGATTTACACCTAGGTGTTTCATTAAAACTATATGTTTTTTTGAATATATGTTTGTGCTTATTATACATCAAAAGAGGCTGTTTGGGGAAATAAGCGAAAAAATACTAAATCATTTTATCATCACTAATGTTACCCATGTATCTTGTTAAATATCTGACCTTTTCAACAAAAATTTCAATTGTAAAATTTAAACATTATTTACATTACAAATTGTTTTAGTTTAAATTTGAAGGTACTTAGAGAAGATATACTTTCCCAAGGGAGGGATCTTGGCCAAAAAAAAAAAAAAAAAAAAATATGTTTATAGGGAAACAAAAACTGGTAAAAACGTTTAACGCCATATAATTATAGGTAAATATATTTTTGGCAAATAGATCCTTCCCTATATTTTCTAAATGGTATGTAAAGAGATAATAATAAAAGAAGGAAAGGAGAGTATCCCCCCCTTGAGCATCCTAGGGTTAATAAGACTATTGGGTATACATTTTTTTCAGAAATTTATTTAATCATGTCGCAAATTTATGAGCTCTAAGAAAACAGAAAAAAAAAAAACTTTTGTCGAATAGCCCTCAGTTCAGATTCAGCCAAAGAGCTTTGAAAACTTTCAACATACTTTTAAATAATCAATTTGTCATTTTCCCCCAGATGAACCAGGAGAACCAGTGAACTATTTCAGTATTATTACATTCAAGGATGAAATTTCCAAAAATGAAACTCCTTTAGTTTATTATACAATTATAATAAATAAAAGGAAGATGCCAGTAGCACATATTTGTTCTAAGAAGTTGCTTAAGGAAAGTTAATTTGAAAAAAAAAAAAAAAAAAAAAAACAATTTTATGTTTAATTTTTGCAATATTTTAAATTTGCTTCAAGCGATCACTTCTAATTTTTTTTTTATGTGATACTCTATATGGAACATATCATAGCCCACCCAAGAGACAGGTCGCTTCTGATAGCCTTATTAAAGGAATATTTTTGAAAAAAAAAAAAAAAATAGAATTTTAAAAAAGACTAAAATGAAATTTTACAGATAAGAGAACATGAAATTTCTTTTAGTTAAAGATTTATTTTTATCCTTAAACCGAATATGTTAAAATGAAACATTTTTATGTGCTTAATTTTACAAAAATATATTAAACTTTATAAATTAACCAAGTATGTTTTAAGAGATGCTGTCATATTTGGATATCCTTAAAACTAAAATGTTACTTTATTTTTACTCACAATTGCTTTAAAAATATACTAATGCATGGTTTTAGTGATAGTCAAAAATATTTAGATAATATTTAATTCCCTCCAGATTCGAATGATAGTTTGCTTTGCTAAATATATAAATTTAAGAAAAGAAAAGAAAAGTGCCTTATTCCTGATGCATTAGGGGAAAAAAATAAAAATGAAGGATGTGTAAGTTATAACTTAAAATTTAAAACATGTGTAACACATTCCACATGCCGATGATAAGCCGATAAAGATAGGAAAAAATATGAACCTGAAATACATTAAATTTTTCCAAATTAAATGTAATGGTACGTGATAATGTGTTGAAATATTGTTTAAACATTAAAAATTTTGGTCTTCCTTAGATTCAATACATTAAAATATGTATATGCAAAATTCAGACTAATATTAAGGTCTCAAGAGAGTAAATCATGAATTTTATGTACAGAATATTAAATAATTGTATACTTCGGGTACTCGTTATATTGAATCAATGATGATCTCATGATTGTGTTGATCTACTAAAACTTCTTACCTAATAAATAAAATATTAATATAAATTGTGACGCAAAATGAGAACAAGTCTTCTTCTGTACCCAGGAAGTCAATAAATAAATATTAAAATATTAGTCAATTTATTTAAGTTGATCTAGATATTTCGAATCCTTAGATGTATCTTCAGGATCCTACAAAAAAATATAACTTAATGGACTGTAGGCCGAACTTTCCCTACAAGTGCCAAGCCAAAATTGAGGTTCATCTACTGATTATCATTCCTATGTAAACGTAGTTATTAAAACTAAGTCGATGATCCTGAGTTCTAACGTGGCCCTTGCTATGGAAGGTTCGTCTAAATTCCACTATGCTATATCAATTTTTAGGCTCCTGAAGAGGCATCTAAGGATGTAAAACATGTACGCACAGGGATTTTAATAAATATGTTTCGAATATTATGTATTAAATTATGTCTGCTTAAAAAAAAATTAAAAAATAACTATCACTGTACGGAGAAAAATTTATTCACCTCTTCATAGTTTTTTAAGCATTTTGCTACCCACAAGTCCCACAATTTTAAATATAATGCAAATAATTCAACAGTAAAAAAAAATATATTTTCAATTTGAAAAAAAAAAAAGTTTTTGGGTGGGCTATGATATGGATGGAATGGATGAGAGAGGAAGCATGCTGGTATGTGACGAGTACTGGATGCAGCAGATGCTGAGAACACCGAAGCAGCAGATCTTCAGAGGAAACTAGAACTCCTGAATAGCATCGTAGATCAGGAAGCTCGCCAGGAACAGGCACGGAGGCAGATGCAGTACTTTGGACACTGTGAGTAACAGACAAACTCTATACCTATCCTAATCCCATGTTTTTATCCGATAGCCATGCCTAATCAAATAAAGTATAATATTGATGTTTGTTTTTCGTCGCTGGGATGATATTTTTGGATGGAACGGCATTTTTCTCCAGCGGTAGTACTCTTTCTCACTTCTTCCTGGAATATTTCGATGGGTTCATCTCAATTTGACCTGGCTGACGAAGATGGAGATGAACCCATCGAAATATTCCAGGAAGAAGTGAGAAGGAGTACCACCGCTGGAGAAAAATGTCGTTACATCCAAATATATATATATACTAGCATTTTGCAATATTAATTTTAAAAAATGACTCAATACACACCATAACTTGTTAAATCATCAATATATCAAAAACTTAGTTATTCCAATAATGGAGAATAATTTCAGGCATGGCTGCGGAATAAGTCTTTAAAAAAAGTCATCGGCACTCAATATTATTTATATTTTATTAATTTGTTCTAATTGAAAAAAATCTTGAGAAGTTACTACAATGCTGCCCTTAAATTATATAAATATAGGTCTAACATTTTAGGAATGTAGCTATTGAGGGTGCTCTTTATTGATTCTACAAACTAAATACAAAAAATTGGCCCCTATCAAATGTATATATATATATATATATATATATATATATATATATATATATATATATATACATATACGTCTGTGTTGTTTTAAATGTTTTTGCTGGGTCGAAATGTTTGGTTGGTGAAATTGGCTTCGTCAGGCTTACGTCCTTGGTGGTTGACAAGGGAATGATGATGTCAACCAGGATGATTTAGGCCTGATGAGGCCAGAGAGGAATCTTGTGAAATATTGCAATAAAGTGAGTAATAACACCGCTGGATATAGAAGCCATCTTGCCAACCAAACATAAATATTGTCTGTTAACAAGAAAGTTTTCTCGTTGTCTGATTTTTTAAACGAACCTTAAATGATACTTTTGCCAAATTGTGTTCATCGGAATGCGTTTTTATTTTATGATTATTATTATTAGTTTTTTTTTTTTTTTTTTTTTTTTTTGTTACCTCGCAAAAAATGTTTTTGACTCTATGAGCGCACCCTTTTGTAAGTACGCAGACCTGTAAATACCTTTAAATTTAATTTAAAAATATATTTACAAAAGACAACTAAAATGTCAGCTACAGTGGGTAGAAACACGCTACAAAAAAAAATAACACTTATAAATCCGAAAAGAAAGAGAAAAAAAAAAGGAGAAATTTTAATCCTAGACGATTGTTGAAAAATGAAGTAGCTACATGGAGGGTTGACGGGCCATTGTAAGTGAAGGGCAAGCATTGAAGATAGAGTGCCGATGACGTCAGAACCTCCCACTAACCCAGGCTTACGGCGGCTTAATAGCAGCAGCGCTTAAAAACACCAACATCCAACATTTAGATAGAAACTACACTTCTTTTTTGTAGTCATCAACAACTTGATATTTTATGCTTAATTTTGAGGTATGTTGTATATATATATACTAATATTAATTTTCATTTTTTTTTTTTTTGTATTTTTCTTATGAACAATATACATATATATCTTGTGCTCAATTGTGTATATTTTATTTAATTAATAATTTTTTCACAGTTTACGAGAGAAAAACATTTCTCAGTTGTTGTCATTGTTTACGTTGATCCCCGGTGAAATCGACGTGCTGCCATCTTTTTTCTTTGTATAGGTTTTCAGCCACAAGTCTGCCATTAAACTATTCTAGTACCGCCGTCGTTTTTGATACCACAGTTCCTAAAAGTGTTAGAAATCTGCCTTGCATTCTCAGAATCCTAGAGAAAACCGTTTTACCCTACTGCCGGGCGCAACATTCCGTTTCACAGGAAGGGACGCCCGTAGCAAGTCTGTACATTAAGATACTTAAAGAACGTTTTAAGAAAACGTTAAAATACTTGTGTTTTGTAGTTCGGGAAGAAGCTAAATTCATTTTCCAACTAATTTGCGAAAGCCTGTTTGGCTATTTACCATTTAATTATCTTTTTATTAACAGGAAAATGTTTAAAAAATATATAAAAACAATTTTTTTATTACAATCCATATTGAAATATTTTATACGAGTAATTAAGGAAAATGCTTCCGTCAAAAATATTGAATCTTTCCATTTCATAATACATATTCACAATACCACTTAAGAGTCATCATAAGTTACTAATAAATTATCAGATAAATGAAATTTATTGTATGAGGAAACGTAAATAATAAGTGAACCCCTGTATTGAATAACAAATAAAACAGAACATTCTAACATAACAAATAAAATTAAATAGATTAAAATTTAAAGTCATTAAATTGGAGTTAAGTTTGATTGGTATCCAGTTGGTCTACACAGTTTCTCGAAACTAATTCCCGAACAGAATGATTTTTACAAAAATGTTTGACACATTTTTTGCACTTAACAGACATGTTATTTATTCCATATATGTGTTCCAGAAAGGTGACAGGGTCCAACTCCTCTTTCTCCTGCCGGATGAACACTACCGGGCGTGTGCTTTGATTGACCACTTTCAATATTTGAATAGAAGGGATGGCTCATAAAATACGGTACTTGTAGGAACAAGGATTACCTAAGGTGCAAAAGACAATCCGCTAAAGGCCAGAAATATAAACAACAAATACCCAAGCTTGCCTTACGGTGTGCAGTTTAGAGGAGTGTCGTGTAAAAATAAAATAAATCGCTTAATAAAGAAAAAATAATAATTAACTTCTTGAGAATAAATGAAATAATAATTATAATAATGGTCCACTGCCAGAAATGGATTAATAATTTAACGAAAGTCCAAAAAAGTCACACAGAAAATAGTCACCACGTTGTCGCACTTCTAAAACACAAAACATAAATTTGGCTAGGTAATTTTCGGGTTACCTCAAAACCGCGGGAAGAAAATTAAATGTTAATTAATAAATTATTGTGGCACCGGCAACACTGACTAACCTCACGTAACCTTCCCATTGTTGACAGTCAGGTTACGGTGTTGTCAGTCAGTTTACGTTTGTGGTGTTACAGCAGTAAGGCGCCTGGCAGTTGGTTTAAAGTCCATTGTTTTGTTAACAAAAATTTAAGTAATGGCATATTCAAAAAAAAAACAAAAATGAGAATCTAGTTTTGAAAGAAATTCTACAAACCAAGTTATTTTTTAAATATTTGACTTGATAATGTTGCAAAAGTAGAGCAAGGGAGAGAGGGCATCAGACCGCACTTTTTTAAAGATCGTCAGCCCTCATATTTGCTGCGGCCTTTCTTCATATCTCGCCCTATTTTGCATATTTCATTCTTAGTAATCCTCCACTCCTCATCCAGAGTTATTGTTTTCTATTTTCTCTCTCAACAGTTCATTATCATCCTTAAAACCAGCTTTTTTTACAACATTAAAGATAATAATTTCCCTTTAATACAATCTGCATAAGAAATCAGACAAAATGCCAATTAACCTTTTTTTTTTCCTATCTTTATTTTCAATTTAATAATTTCTTCATAATACTAATGTATCAATTTAATTAGTATTTTTCACATCTCAAATATGTATTCGTCCATCATTATTTTTTTTAATGCCTAGAATTTTTAAACTTTCATCAGCATGGAACACGTTTTCAATAAATGTGGTAAACTGACAAAACGTGTCACAAAAAGAAAATCTGATACATCAGTGTTTAGTGACCATAAGTACAACCCGAAATTAAATCAATTTATTTTATTTGGAAGAAAGTAAAATTTTAACTACTATTTCTTCTTTAATAATCCTTTTTTTTTTTCGTTTTTAACGGCGCATCAACTATTCGGCTATTAGCGCCGGGCTATCTACAGGTTACCACCCTATTATAATGCCAACAGCACGTGGTCGGTCACCCATTCATGCACTGGCCACGCCCGACGTTGCTTAACTTCGGTGATCTACGGGAACCAGTGTATTCAACGTGGCTATGGCCGTTGGCTTTAATAATCCTTCATTACATGTTTCGCGTCCCTTTGAAGCCTCTCCAGGAGCACTTAAAATACAAATCTCAGCCTGCGCCGCAGAGAACCTTTCACGTCTACAAAATGAGATCATGATCTCATGAAGAATAGATTTGACAAATAGAATACAATATTTTATGTAGATTGAGCAAATCGAGCATTAATTCGTTTCCGAACTACAAAACAGTGATTGTGATTTTAAATTTATCTAAATTTTAACGTTCGCTATTATTAACTACGAATTTGAGAACGGGTTATCTATAGGTTACCTCCATTTTCTAGCAAGGATAGGGCTGATGCTTTTTTTTTTTCCCCTAAAGAAAAGTCATAACCCATAGTGTGAATCGAACCCATGGCACGTGTTAGGTGCTTACACCTTAGCACTTACGGCCACCGGGCTTCCTACGATTGAAAATGCACATTAAAAGCATGATCCGCGGTTTTAAATTTTACTGGATAGGCTCCGAGTGGTATGGATTTTTTTTTTTTTTTTGTCCTAATTATTCTACTGGCGAATCGATTCTACGGTAAATATGGAATGATGGTAAAGATTCTACCCTTTCATACATTTCTTATGTTCTTCAAAATTAGATTGATAACGTTTTTTGAGGTATATAATGATCGAGTATTGTTTGATCGCCACGTTTCTTTTCATTGTTTATTGAACGTAGTGCTTCCCGTTGTCAATTAATATGTAGAAACAATGAGTCCCCAATAAAAGTTACAGGAAAATAAATTAAAAAAAGTCCGACTCGCAGGAACTGCGTCCTTACTAATTCCACGATGAAAAATGTATACATTTTAGTCTGGCCTAATGTCAGACTTACATGGGCGGGGGTAGCGTGTAAACACGATAAAACCCATTAGTAATTCTGTTCAAACTTGGTTCTTAAAGTCAATAAAACGTACTTGAAAAAATATTCAAATGTCGTAATAGTTTCCGTGGTAACTTTGAAAATAAACATAAATAGCCTGTAAGCCACACTGTAAAGTTCTGACCGTCCTTGATTAAGTTGTCGCAGCTCCCAATCAAGGGGGCTATAGTTGCTGGGATGAGTGGCGCAGTTGGGGGTGATTAGTGTTGAAGTTTTCTCTCTACAAACTGTAGCTGCAGTAATTGGAGCGCGGACTTGAACTTCAAGACAATAAACAACGCAGATTTTAACCCCCCAAAGCGTTTTCATTATTGTCAGATACTAGTTAGTCTGAGAGAGTTAGCTTGTTATTTAGAAATGTTTTATTTGACAATATGTTTACAATTTGTGAGTAACAATTGAGCCAGTACGAATAATGATGTTAAATCGATGGGAAAATGACATAGGACACGTTGATTTACAGATAAGCTGTAAGTTGACCATAATAATATCAATGCTTGGGCAGCAGCTAACAAGCATTCATTGAATCCTGATAAATCCAAAGCCATTGTGATATGTTCCCAATCGTTCATAAGTACCAGTTCCAACCTGCCTTATCCTTAACAACGCCCCCTAAGCAGATTGTAAATAAATGTTGTAATTATAGTCCAAAAACCAGTAACCGCACGTTTCATGAAGTGTTTTATGCTCCCTGAAATTTTGCAATAATGTTCCTCTTGGGTACATAAGAAGGTAAATATGTGTTTCCTGGACATACCTGCGCATAAAGGAAAGGTACAAAAAAATATTTTTGAAAAATAAAGTTTTATTTAGAAGCCAAGTATCTTTAATGTAAAATTAAGACCATTTTACAACGAATAATAAATATGGCAGACACTTTTAAGGGGTATAACACGTAAAAAAAAAAAAAACAAAAAAAAAACTTAATTGTTTTTATTCTAATATTTTTACTTCCAGATCATATGAGCAAGAACCAATGAGAGCGCAGCGAACAACCACAACTGTGGGGTGCTCTCATTCACTCTTATGGTTACACGCAGTGTATTGCAGTCTATCATAGGCAACAATTATTTTTATAATTCCCTGATAATTAAACCCCACAAAAGTGTCTGCCTTTTTGTAATTATTTTCAAATAGTTTATTGAAGACGCTGTTTAAATCGCAGCGCGAAGAAAGCACTTCATGTAATATTAAAAATAAAAACTAGGTACTTTGTTTTTTTTTTTTTTTTTTATGATTTAAATTTTAACCCCCTTAAAAGTGCCTGCCTTATTTATTATTAATTTTAAAATTGCCTTAATTTTTAATTTTTTTCATCAATAATAGTTCGCTTCTGAATAAAACGCTATTTTTTGGCAATATTGTTTTGCACCTTTTCATTATGCGCAGTACCTGGTGTTCCAAGGTATGTCCAGGAAACACATGCCTACCTTCTTATCTACCCAAGAGGTACATTAAATCAAAATTCCAAGGTGCGTAAAGCACTTCATGAAAAGTGCGTTACCAGCTCTCCGACTATTATATTATAAGATGTTGACCCTATATTTCACAATATTTTTTCATGCGGCAGAAGGTCAAATTTCATCACCCACGCATTATCCTCTATTTCGCTCTTAGGGTATCAAGTCAAGTGTTTGACGCCTCTTGAGGGACACTTAAAATACAAGACGCTGCTGATATACAGTAGCTGTGATAGTACTTATCAGTCCAGACGTGGCCCTACCTGCTAAAGGTTCTCTTAGGGTGAACCTACATTGGACCAGTGTTTCTCCCGACCCGATCCAATCCGATTTCGTTTGAATGACAACAGCCGACGTGAGTGCCTACATGGGTCCCGATCCGGTCCGATCTGATTTAGTCACAGCTTATCAGTAACGACCTCGTAGTGAAGTGAAAATGAGTGATTAATTTAAGAAATACCACCTAATAAGCATAGAAACCTTCGATTAGGTTGAACGCAGGAGGTATGAAGGAGGAGTTGAGAGGCCAATCAATCTTCTGGAAGTATATGAGTCCCGAAAAAAATAAATCTTAGTGTAACATTTAATTTTTAACTGTTACACTACGATAAGAAAACCAATAGTATTCATATTTTAAAATTATTTATAAGAAATGTAGCAAGATGGTTATAAGCATTGGAAAGTTATAAACATTGGATGGTTATAAACATCGTTCCAAGAAAAATAATGTGAATTTACAAAGTTGTTCTAAATTTTATAAGCTTTCATTTAAAAAAAAAAAAGAAGAAAAATAAACCATTGAAATGGGTATTGTAGAGGTTGTAGACCTTTTTGAAACACAATATATGGTTTGGCGCCATTTTTCTTTGTCGGCCGCCTAGAAACAAACAAGTTTGAACGGCCGAGAATCGGTGGTCATCGGATCGGATCGGTTCGGGTCGGGACCAATGTAGGCACCTCCATTGAGATGCATGTGTTTGTTTCTATTCCGACAATCTGTGGCTATCGGATCAGATCGGGACCAATGTAGGTGCCGCCTAAGGTTGACGCTGTGATTTATGCACCTGTAAATTTTAAGTTCTCCCGAAGAGGCATCATAACAACGTGAAACATCTAGAGCAAAATAAATTATTTACAATACAATACAATATAAGGGGACCTGGGCCCTCCGCCCTTATTCACTGCGACCCCATTGGATCTATTGTGATTTGCGTCCCTGTCTTACTCCCTTTCCAACTTGCAGCTCCTCACATATAGCTTGAGCTCCTTGGGAGTAGCCTCGGCTATGTCCTTGGGCGTAGCAATTGCCTTCCCTATGTGCACTAGCCTGTTGTAGGCCAACGCCTCACATTCGCAGAGGACGTGCTGTGAGGTTTCCTCTTCTTCGAGGCACCAGCGACATGTAGGGTCCTCTATTAGTCCCATCGTGCACAGGTGTTTCCTTAGCGGACCATGTCCAGAGAGAAGTCCGACTATCCTTCTTAATTCTACTCTTGTTAGTTGAAGGAAATACCCTGCCCTATCTTTCGAGATCCGGACAAGTAGCTTTGCCTGCCTCATACCTGGCTTAGCCTGCCAATTCTTTTGAATTTCTTCTTGTTCCCAGGCATTTACTACCTTTTTGACAAAGCTTTTTGAAACACCGAAGAACGGCTCAGGACCATGAAGTATCTCCTCCGATCCCTTTCTTGCCAGCTCATCGGCCTTCTCATTGCCCTCAATGCCCTCATGTCCTGGCACCCACACAAGCGTAACCCTGTTACGTCTGCCCAGATCACTTAGGGCACTGTGGCAATCGAGAACTAATTTCGAGGAGACACTATGCGATGCAAGTGCCTTAAGTGCAGCTTGACTATCACTATTAATTCGTATTCTTTGCCCTTTAACACCTTTTTTAAGATTTTCCCGGGCTGCGATCTCAATCGCATGAACTTCCGATTGGAATACAGTGGCAAAGGATCCGAGAGCTACGGCTATTTCTGTTCTGGGACCATATACCCCTGCACCAGCCCTCTCATCCTTAAGGGAGCCATCCGTGTACCACATCAGTGAGTCTCTTTGGAGACTTTCCTGTCCTTCCTCCCAGCTCTGTCGACTGGGTATGACAACCCTGAACTGCTTGTCGAAGACAAGTGTCCGTGTCGTCTCATCCGACCGGGTGAGGCATAAATCGCTCTCTTTTAGTCTTTGCAAAATCCTGAGATGTCCCCTAGTCTCATCCTTGCTCACTTTGAGGGACTGAATTCTCAGTGCACCAATCAGTGCCTCTCTCTTGATGCGGATAGCCAGCGGTGTTAATCCTATGATTGCTTCCATCGCCGCAGTAGGGCACGTCCTGATTGCCCCTGTGATTCCCAGGCATGCTAGCCTTTGGACTCTTTCTAGCCTGCTGGCTGCGGTCTTCTCCTCAGTTTTTGTCCACCAGACTAGTGCTGCGTATGTTACCATAGGCCTTACTACAGCAGTGTATAGCCAGAGGAACATCCTCGGACTCATACCCCAGGTCTTACCACAGAGCCTGTTACAGGCCCATAAAGAGACCTTCGCCTTCTCAATCTGTTTGTTGAGATGCAAATTCCAAGTGAGCCTTCTATCCAGTGTTATTCCCAGATATTTGATCTCATTTGTGACCAGTACAGGAGACCCCTCCACCAGGATAGGTTCCATATTCAGATTCCTTTTCCTAGAGAAAGGGACTACCTTAGTCTTTTCAGGGTTAACAGTTAACCCAAGATTACGGCACCATCTCATAATCATTCCTAGTGCCAGCTGCATACGTTCCCTTAGGACATGCGGAAATCTCCCTCTTACTAAAACCACTATATCATCCGCATATCCTATTACTTCGTATCCAGCTTCGGAGAGAGTTCTAAGGAGGGAGTCCACCACCATTGTCCACAGCAGGGGTGATAAAACACCTCCCTGGGGGCAGCCTCTAGTTGCCCTTATTCTAGTGGAGACCCACCCCTTCCTTGCTCTGATTCGCCGGCTTCCCAGCATAGCCCTGACCCATCTTCTAAGGATGAGCTCAGCACCAAACTCCCTGGTAGCCTCCTCTATGGCTGCATATGAGGTGTTGTCAAAGGCACCCTCTATATCCAGGAATGCACATAGCGCAATTTCCTTGTTCTGAAGTGAGTCCTCTATTTTTCCCACTAGATAATGCAGGGCAGTTTCTGTTGATTTGCCCTTTTGATACGCAAACTGCTGGGCATGCAGAGGATGCCTTCCTAAGAGGTCCTCTCTGATGTGCATGTCCACTACCTTCTCCATCGTTTTCAACACGTTGGAAGAGAGACTTATAGGTCTATAGGATTTAGGTAAGTCCAGGGGCCTTGTTGGTCCCTTTGGTATGAAGATCACATCCGTGTCCCTCCAGAGACAGGGGATGTATCCATGTGCATAGCTTGCCTGAAACATGGCTGCTAGAATGCCTGCAAGCTTTTCTTTCCCATGGATTAGCTGAGCAGGGATAACACCATCTCCTCCAGAAGCCTTGTACGGCTTGAAGGTTCCTATTGCCCACTTTACCTTTTCAATTGTAAAGATTTTCTTGGCTGCTTGGAGCATCCATTTGTTTGCATTTTCATGCCCCCGAGGCTCATCTGCCTCCTCTGTTACGTCTGAGCAGTCTGGAAAGTGGGTCACTAGTAGCTCCCTAACTGTCTCTTCCAGGTTACTCGTGATCGTCCCATCGGGTCTCTTTAGCAGTCCCATCTCATTTGTGTGCCTTTTGGCAAGCACTTTCTGTAGCCTAGCAGCTTCTGGTAGGCTACTAACATCTTCGCAGAAATTTCTCCAGGTCCTTCTCTTAGCCTGCCTGATTCCTTTGTTATACTCCGTCAGGGACTGTTTATAGTCCCTCCAATTACCATTTTGTTTTGCCCGATTGAAAAGCCCCCTGGCCTTTTTCCTGAGCTTTTCTAATTCGCTGTTCCACCATGGTGGCTCCTTTTCTTGCCTTTTAATCCTTGGCGGGCAGCTAATTTCAAACGCCTCATGCATGGCGTTGTGGATTTTTACAGAGGTTCTTTCCAGTTCCTCTGTAGTACCCACTGCTAACTCCTCTCCTTCATACTCTTCTAAGAGTATGTTGCCGTAGAGGGTCCAATTTGCCAGTTTTGGAATTCTCACCTGTTGTGGAGCCTCCATTCTTGCCCCGACCTCAAACCTTATCTGTCGATGGTCAGACATCGAGACCTCTTTGGAGACATGCCAATTGAGTATCATTTTACTAAGGGACTGTTTTGTCAGTGTGAGATCCAACACCTCACTTCTATTTGCTGTAACAAAGGTGGGCTCAGAGCCTCGATTAGCTACATCAATATTGTTCGATATTAAGTAATCAAGGAGCAACTCACCTCTCATGTTGTTGTTGCTGCTTCCCCAGACCTTGTTGTGAGCGTTGGCATCGCAACCCATTATTAGGTCTAGGTTCCTGTCCTTGCAGTAATTGATTAGGTCATTTGCTTCGTTTGGAGGTACTTCCACAGCATCTCCAGGAAAATAGGCCGAGGCAATCAGCACCTCCCGTCTTCCTGTCGCTGTCGGCACCTCTATGACCACCGCAACCAGGTCCCTTCTAATGAAGTCTGGAACAGAGTAAAAATTGACTCTTTTGTTAATCAGCAGGGCTGCTCTTGGTCTGTCAACACTTGTACAGTAGACTAGCTTACCTGCTTTAGATGAAAGGCCCATCACAGTTCCTTTGCCTGCCCAGGGTTCCTGAAGGATCCCTACGTCTAATTTTTTGGAGATGAACCCTCTATTGAGGACACTGGTCGCTGCCCTTGCACGATGAAGGTTCACCTGCACGAACCTTAAGTTTTCACTCAAGGCCGTGGTATGGGGCTCCTTTTCCCTGAGCCCCTGGGTCTCCGCTTTTCGGTGCGCCACTCCATCCTGTCATCCTGCCTTCTTCTCCCAGGTGAGTGGTGCCTTTCTCTACGGGTCGGTGTGGAGTGCCTTCTTCCATCCTGCCTGCCCCTTCCTTCTTTTTTGTCCCTATGACTATGAGCAAGGGGAGGACGACGAGATCTTTTCCTTCTCTCCTCCTCTTCCTCTTCCTTCCTTGAGGTGCTGGGCCTCGCGTCATCCTTCTTGGCTGTAGCCTCCCCAGCCCTCTTCTCCTCTTTACCTTTTCCTTCCGATCCCTCAGGAGTCCGGGCTTCTTGCCTTCCTTTTTCCCTATCCACTTTAGCTACTCCCTCCTCTCTCTCCTGCATCTTCCCTTCCACAGGCACTGAGTCTTCGCCTCCCCTTGCCTCTTTCCCTTTGCGGCCTCCAATCACCCTATATTTAAGACTATGAAAGCCGTAGTGCAGCATATCCCTGCCTTCCAGAAGCTTGTGGGCTGTATCCTCATCGATCCCCATAGCAAGCTGAGTGATTTTAGGCATCGAATCATCTCTACTGTACACTCTCCAGGATTCTATCCTTAAGTCCTTTGGGTTCTGAGCCCTTAGCAAATTAAGAAGCGCTTTGTCCTCTTTGTTTGTTTTAGGGAGATACACAATTAAGGTACTCCTACGAGGTAGGTCTTGCTCCTTCAGGACCTTTAATTTGGCCCCTTCCCACGGTGTTAGCAGTGGACCATTTTCCAGGACCCAGTCAGCTGTCTCCTGGTTTGAACATACTAGCTGTATCCAGCCGCTCTTCCATATAATGTCGTAGAACCGAACCTTCACCTCCCTGTCCGGTTCCTCGCCTATTTTCAATAGAAGAGCCTCCTTAATCAGTTCAAACTGCTCTCCTTCAAGTTGAACTGTGGGGTGTTCCTGACAGCAAATGCCAATCCTCACCCCTTCAAGGGCTCTCCGGTACGAGAGAGCTGGAGCCATGTCCCTCTCCCGTTCCTTTCCCTCCTGTGACTGCTGTACAGATGAGCTCAGCTTAGCCCTTTTGCTGCGCGCCACAGGAGTGGTCTCACTGGAGCGAGTCCTCTCACCCTCCTCCTCGGATCTGCTCCTCTTCTTCTTGGTCCCATGCGTTCCCATAGGGTCCCTACACATCCTGGTAGCCTCTTCCTTGCTATACCCATGTCTTCGGAGCCAGCGAAAGCGTCTCCTAGTAGCTCCACCAAGCTTAATTTTCTTATCGCTGGTGGTAGGGGGCATGGATTTCTCCTCCCCCTTGTCCGTGTGAGTATGCTCCTCCTCCTGTACAGGTGGTGGAATTTGCATCCCCTCCGTTTCCAATTCCATATTGGCGTTCCCTTCTTCTTCAGAGGCAACCCTCTCCAGAAGGTCGAGATTGAACTCGATCGATAGGGGCGTTAGAGCCTCCGTTGTTGTAATGTCCGAAGACAAAGATTCATTATTTAATTCCTCAATAGTTCCCACGAGAAGCAAGGGATCTAAAGGTCACCTGCAGCAGAGCCCCGCATACTGCAGTAAGGCAGTTCTTGAAACTGGAGGTCGCCCGGTATCCAGAGTCCGCATGGTAGGACTGAGTTCCCCTCAGCCATTCGTCCAACGGCCCATGCTGTTCCACCTTGGATTGGGGGATGTTTAATGACCATCCATGTCCTTCGCCTAGGGAAGGTGATCCTAGGTTGTGTACTGTAGATGTCCTTAGTTTTTTTTGGTGTGGGGTGTGTGTAGTGTGCTGTATTTAGTGTACTGTGTGTGTGTCAGTGTTTATGTTCCCCCAACCTGGAGGGCCAGTGGCTGACTGCGGTCAAAAGACCGGGCGATGGGGACGCCACCTCCCTACGCCGTAATATAAATTATTTTAAAAGAATACTTTGTAGTTAGTGAAATTTGACCTTCTGTCGCATAAAATAAATTGTAATTTTATTTGACCAAAACATTTTCTGGAAAATAATATTTAAGAAATTTCCCAACGATCAACTTTTTTTCTCAGATAGTTCATCCTTTAACCCTCCACTCATTTTAACCTATTTCCCCTGTTTGATTATGGCTGCACGGTGAACGGTTGACTTTCGGGCGATCTCGAGGCAAAACTTTAACGCCCTATGAACTGCAATAATCTTTTTATCCTCGGGATCTCAAGAGATTTCCTTATACCGCACTTCCAGTTGAATAGGCACTTTCCTCTTTTTCGGCAACAGTACTCCCGCAACTCAGACCATTACCAAGGCATCCAATCCGAAAGACCTTCATATATCTTTCACCTTTTCAAACTCGAATCTTCTGTTCGCACCCGTAACACTCGATCCTTTTGCAATCTTTAAATTCCTCACACCGTACAACTTCATTCCATATTATTATTCATAATTATTATTCATTCTTCATATTATTTCTTCCCCGTGCCATTTCACTCTAGAATTCTTTACTTCTGTTTATCCACCACTTCTTATCCACTAACTTCAGCCAACCCGTAGAGAACAATCATAATTTCTCTCAAAATAAACTAATTAATTACTAAATTTATAATTTAATATTTTTTTATTAATTTTTTTTAAATTTATGATTATTTCTAAGAAACTTGTGTATTGGAATAAGAATACAAATGTTTCAATGACAAGTTCACAAAAGTAGATTCAGTTGAGACAGAAAAAAGGTTCAAGAAGATACAGAGACATACTTAGGTGGGTGGCGCAAATTTTCTTCAACCTAACTATCTATAAGTGAACACAAGAACCGAGAACTGATCTATGCTGATTGCCTTGAATCATTCAAACCAGGATGGAACAGTATAAAGTTGAAAGGGTTCATCAATTTATATATTAATTAAATTATATTAAACATTTATTAAAGTTTAGATAATTGAACTTTAATAATAGTTTTAGAAAAATGATTATAAAATTAATCATTTATAAAAATTATAACATCTATTTTCTAAATGAACATTAAACATTTTTAATTATTAAAACTATTAAATATTTATTAGTAAAAAATAATAATAAATTTATTATAAGTAACTTTTTTCTCTTTATAATAATAATAAGCTGTTCAATATTTCATAAGTTGCATTGAATCAAATGAGAATTTTACATGTAAGATTGATGTTATCCACAGATGAACCTATAGCTGACGAAATCGCTTTGTCCATTTAAAAACTTGTTTAGGTAAAAATAAACTTATTAAAGTAAGGCTGTCATATCGTTAATGTACGAAAAAGAAAGATATAATAAATGGGTTGGTATGCAAAGTACAGACAAAATTATTTTACTTATATATATATATATATATATATATATATATATATATATATATATTTTTAATTCAATTAACTAAATTACTTTAAAATAAGTATTCATGTTATTTATTTGTTAATTTTAAGGATCTTTGATTTGAAAATACGGCAGAATATTAAATAAAATCTTTTCGTTGGTTCCTTTTAGCGCGGTTCCTCCCTCCCCCATAGGGAGGAACCCCGCTTATAAGGTTGATACAATGAAACAATCCGGAAGTGCCGACTAGAAAATTTCGCGTTTCAGAACCCCTAGAGACCGAAAATAACGGTGGTTAAAATTTGTATATATATATATGTATATATTTATTTATATATATATATATATATATATATATATATATATATATATATATATATATTTGTCTGTTCGCGGATTTCTGGCTTCCCTGATGGTCCGATTTTGATGAAATTTGGTACAAAAATCTGTCGTCCAATTTGAAAGGTCAAGTTCGTTAACCAGCAAAATCCGCCCACTGGAAGATGGCGTTTGGGGCGAAATTCGCGCAAAAAAATCGTAACGCTTACGTTTTTGAGTTCATAAGCTTGTAAGTACTCGTTTTATAGGCTTCTTTGGCTAGTAAAACGAATTAAACCATTTTCAAGGCGATAGCTTTAACCGTTTTTGAGAAAATTGGAAAAATACTTTTTGAATACCGTTTTTGGTTTGGGTACTTAGAATCATGGGATTCAGTTGAAACATTTTCTGCATGTTTTACTATCATTAAAACTAATATGTTGAAATTTTGGTTACGTTTGGAGTTAAGGAAGGGTTAGAATAAAATATTTTATTAACAGACATAAAAAGTTTTGGTAACTCTGTATATTTTCCTTAATATCTCGAAAAAGGTTGAGAATCTTGGCAAACGAAAGAATACCATTAGAAAGCTTACTAAATGCTCTACAAAAAAGGTTCTGATGAAAGTTTTGATTAGGCGATGTCAATCGGAGAAAAAAGTGCTTAAAACATGAAAGTAATGGATTTTGCTTATTCGAACTGTTCTTTTTGTCTGTTTTTATTCCTTGTTATTTTTTAATTGCTTATATTTGGATAATGTATTTTACAATAAAACAGATTAGGCAAAATAAGAAAAACAATTCATTGTTAGAAACATAGCTTGCCAAGAGAAAAAGATTCGATGACGTCTTTTGAATATTTTCAATTGCCTTTATGCTGTTGGTTTTTTTATTTTATTTTTTAATTGATTTTATCTGTAGAATTATTACTATAGTAAAAGAACACAGGAATATGTGAAAATTTTTGATATTTTCCAATTCATTGAAACGTATGAAATGAAGTATCACTAGAAGAGGTTTCTAGGGTCTTGCGGACCCGACCCTAACCCCAGGTATAGCCATAAAACCCTTTGAACAAAGGCCGAGGAAAATATTATCTGTTTCTATTCTATGCTTTTCAAATGAGAATAGGGATATGAACAAGAACCGGGGTCTCCCGTGGTCTAATGGCTAGCGCCTTGGATTCATAAGCGGGAGATGGTGGGTTCGATTCCCAACCTCCGGCAGGAATTTTATCATCCCACGGCTCGCTGGTAAAATTCCTCGCTAAACCCTAGATGTCGGCGCTAATGACCTAGATGTAGATGAGCCGTAAAAAAAAAAAAAAAAAAAAAAAAAGAAAAAAAAGAACTGGAACCGCGCTAAGATGACGCAGTTCCTGCGAGTCGGACTTTTTGGTTCTTTAGGATGTATCTCAAAGTGAAAATAAAAATAAAATATCAAACTTCTTATTTTAAATCACCTGTGATTAAAACTAAAAATATGTTGGGGGTTTGATTTTAATAACGAGTAATTCTTGAGCATGGTTGTGGAGAAGAAGAAATTATCGCAGGAATGGATGGAGGAAAGGGGCGATTTGCATACAAAGTGGATAGTTTCAGATGCTCGGATTGTAGAAACTATTTTTCTATAAAATGGCTTTGTAGGATTGCTCTAAGACTAGCTGATTAAATGGAGCCTTATTGCGGCATATTATTAAAACTCTTACAAATTGAAAAAATAAATATTTTGTTTAATTACAAGTGCAGCAAGGATATATCTATATGACAGAAGGGTTTGGAGGGCCCAATCTAGTGGTACAAAAAATCGATAAATCAAACCTATGCAAAGAGGATAGCTAAGTACTGCCTTTTCTTTCTTTTCCTTTTTTTTTCTACACCAAATAATCTAAGAATAATTGAGTTTCATTACAAATATCTCCACAACCTAAATGCACCAAGTTCACGGTATATTTTGGTGAACAAGAAAATTCGTTTATAAGCTACATATACACATGAGAATTGGGTAATACCAATTTTTCAGGAACAAAATAAGTGGCATAAAATATTGTTTTACTTTTCACTAAAATCTGCGAGATTTTTACTCGGTGAGAAAACAGTTAACAAAAAGTTGTTTTGTGATCAGAACTATTAATAAACCCGTAAAAGCAATATTAGGAGAGTTTTTACAACTAATTAGGTATAAAAAAATTTTACTTCAAACGCGATTGAAAACCTTCGGTTTTGAGGGTTTTTTGTCCCTTTCGGCATCAATATGCGCCCCACAGTAATCATATTTTCAAAATCTGAACGAAAAACCTTCGAATTTTCGTTACAGCAGAAGTTCAACGATTAAAACTTTACTAAATAGTGCCAACAACATTATTTCCCCCCTAAATGTTTCACACCTTTTTGTTGCATCTTCAGGAGATCAAATTTAAAAACTTACTGTCTTAAATTGAGGAGGAGAACCTTCCACTATAAGGGCCAAGTCTAGAGGCTGAATGTTATTATATTTTAGAAAGATTCCCCCGGAGGCAAGATAAAGGCGTGGAGCATGTAGGGAGGAAATAAAGTTGTTGACGCTATTTAGTGAAGTTTTGTTGACTTTCTGCTTATAACGAAAATTCGTAGATTTTTTAAGAGCCGTAGATTATAGCGAATCTAAATATTAATAAGATACTAGTGTGCGAAGGATTTGGCATGTTGCAACGAATCTCATTAATAAAAAAAACTGGCAATAATAATACAAGCCAACGGCAATAGCCACGTTGAATGCACCGGTTCCCGTTGATCACCGAAGTTAAGCAACGTCGGACGTGATCAGTACCTGAACGGGGGACTGACTACGTGCTGTTGGTATTAGAAAAGGGTGGTAACCTGTAGATAGCCCGGCGCTAATAGCCAAATAGTTGATGCGCCGTTAAAAACGAAAAAAATAAATAATAATATTACACTTGTATCATGAAAATATGAAAACTTTGCCAATAAGGGCATTTAAATACGATCGGATAAAGTCTTCTTGCGTCTTTAATTTTTGTTTTGCCACAAAGAAATATTCTGTATAACATTAAAAACCCAACTCACAGGAACTGCATCA
Organism: Gonocerus acuteangulatus; assembly: GCA_946811695.1. Classification (NCBI taxonomy): domain Eukaryota; kingdom Metazoa; phylum Arthropoda; class Insecta; order Hemiptera; family Coreidae; genus Gonocerus; species Gonocerus acuteangulatus. The sequence continues at coordinate 37,834,057 of OX328124.1, read as the reverse complement.
ACTAAGAGCGTTTCCGAGCTTATCCTTAGTGTCATTTTGAAACCTTAGAATAGAAACAGATAATTTTTTGTCATAATCATCGGTGAAGAATGTAAAGACATGTAAAATTAAATCTCAAAGAAAAGCAAGATCTTAGGCGCCACAACAGGAAACTGACAGTATGACACAAACCGAATTATACCAAAGAGCAAATGTAATTTAAAACGTGAATGCCCTTCCATAACCTCTAAATGGGGAGGGAACGATACTGTTACCTCTGTTCAAGGTATTTTTTTTCTTTAGTCCTTCGTGACAAAAGGCGCCACACATTTACAAGGCAAAGGTGAAATTCTCGTTGAAATTATACACTCGTGATGGTTGCAAGTCCTAATAATGACAGGTAAGGGTTTGCTGAATTACGTCTAACCACTGGATTAATGCTAGGATCGGCATACGTGCATCGCAGTTCCGCCAAACACCACCAGGCAGGTTGCATTTAGCTATGAATATCATGTGTGGCATGATAATGGTGCCTTCTGCATAAATAATTGGTTAATCTTGTAAAAGCGTTCTTTTCATAACGAAAGATAATGCCATATCACACGATATGTTCAGTTGTCATACTTTCTATCCGTAATATTAAGGCAAAATGAAGTCAGAAATATTATCTCCATAACCAATTAAGAGTTCTGATTCTTTTTTTTTTTTTTTTTGTATGTAAAAATCAGTTCCTTAACAGGCAATGAGAACCCACAGTGGCAGATTCTTTAGAGGTGTCCGTCCATAGGGCATTCTAAGAAGATAATGCGGTCAGTATAATGCTCCGGTCGCCTGATGATATCTTTCTGAGGTACCCAGTAAAGGGTGTGTGGAACTAGGGACGTTCCGACACCCCTACTCCGATACACTAGAACATAAAATTTCTCAGCGCGGGCCCGAGTTTTAAACTATGATCCACTTCAACAAGGGTAGAATCCTTTGTCACCAAAATCGCCCTCTCTCTCTCTCTCTATATATATATATATATATATATATATATATATATATATATATATTTGTGTAAAATTTCGGGGGGAGGGGGGGCTCGGAGCATTTCGTTGGTATGGAATACTAAAAATCTAGGACATGGAATAGCTAACCAACTCAAATGCTATTACGCACCCAAAAAAACTTATTTTTTCTGAACTAAGTGATCTTATTTAATTTATTTTTATGGTTTTTTTGACATATTTTTTACCGATTAAATCTAAATTTCGGGGGGGGGGGGTGCAGCCCTCTCCTTATATACGCCCATGGTAGCAGTGGAGAATAACTAAAGATTCAAAGAATCAAGACGAGTGATCCCAGCTGGGAGATGGAAAATAACCAAGACCTCTAGCAAACGTTAATAATCTGCTCCCCTAGACGCCAGTAAGTCTGATGTGATCACCGTAATGGCGTTTGATCGGCAAGTTAAGGCCAATCAGATTCCTCTAAATATACCATTTCCTTATATGATAAACGCCATCACCCCATTTTCCAGGAACGAAAGAAATGGCGGCTGCGGATATAGTCCTTTGGTAAAACGTTTTATAAAATACCAAACACCACCACATGATTTCTCCGACTGAGATTCCTCCATAGGAAATTTCATATTAGCCGTTTCTGTAGGAAATTTATTTACCTTTCTTATACCACAATCTCCTGAACACGATCTCTGGAACCTTTCTGAAATATTTAACAAAATAATCAACTATAACATCACTGCTTTTGTCTGTTTATATACAACATTTTTTATAATACATCCTCTAGACCAAACAAAACAAAACATTGTTTTCGTGATAAATTTTCCGACAAAACAGTGTTCCAGTTGGCGTAGCCTTGCCTCTTAGTAGGTTGACGAATTTGATGATACTATTAAATCACTCAAGTATTTTCGGCCCCATTTTATCAAAATCGGACCTTCTCTGAGGCCTACAGAGACTTAAACAGACAGAGGTAAACATACTTTCAAATTACACTATTAAAAAAAAAATATAAGTAAGAATGAAAAAATAGAATTTTGTTTATTTATTTATTGGTTTGAAGAGCTCCGTAGCGATGGTGATCTGTCCTATCATAATTCATAAAAAATAACAAGAAATAAATTTATAAATTATAAACCCAGGATCAGTAACAAAGTTAGAAAATTTCTTTCTTATTCATTTTACAAGGCTTGTAAAATGAATAAGAAAGAAATAATAAAAAAATAAATTAAAGAAAAAAAATAGAATGAAAATATAATAAAATAAATGAATAAAATAATAATTAATCATAATGATACTTTGGATTAGAATAAATGGGAAGTATATTATCCTGAGATAAGAAACTTTGGCATGATTAAAATTATAAATTAAAAAAATATAAAAAATATCAGATACTAATTTTACTTTAGAATTAAACAAGTGTACTGTTAAATAATTTAATATTTCCTTAAACTTTGGTTTTTATCTCATCTTATTTATTCTTATTGCTGTTTTAATTTTATTTTGAACTGTTTTTACTATTTAATTACACATTAAGCAAAAATTATCTTATACATGTGATTTTGAAATAATTTTATCGACTGTATGTTCTCTCGAAAGAAAGTGTGTATTCCAGAGTGAATATAAATATATATATAAATAATCCTTATCAAGAAAGTGCAGAAGAGAAGGGAATGCTAAAGTAGGATGGGTATGGAGCAGGTAGAAAGTAAATCCTGAAGTAAAGCCACTTCAATAAGGGATGGTTAGGTTTTCACACCCTATTCTGAATATACACATAACCCGGTTTAGGCCTCTGCCTTCTCGAGTTAACCCACTCAAGGGTAGAAGCAAAGGGTAAACATAGGAGTCAGATCAGCTGGTAAAGGCCGAATATTGAAACATATCTTCCTTATAGTGATTTTCTAACGAAAAATATTTATAGACTACTAGCTGTTACCCGGCGTGTCATGTTAGGCCTACTTTCTGCATCTAGAAAGGCAAAAATAAATTACAAACCAAATAAGCAATTTTATCTAATAACGCAAATCAGTAACTATTTTGGTTCTTAGTTTCGAACCCGTGACCTCCGAACTGTGAGTCCTAGACGATTTTAACCTAGCCTACGACTCTTCCAGAATCAAGGCCTACGTGTGTGCCAAGTTTGGTCAAAATCGGACAAACGGTGTGGATTTGTATAAGGAACGAACATACAGGCAGACAGCTGGTAGACGTTTTTGACCTAGCCTATGACACTCATCATATTAACCTACTCGTGTGCCAAATTATGTCATAATCGGTCAAACGGTGTGGATTTGTATAAGGAACAAACAGACAGACAAACATCTAGTAGACGTTTTGGACTTAGCCAACGAGTCTCCTCGGATCATGATCTACCTGTGTGCCAAGTTTGATCAAAATTGTACGAACGGTGTGGATTTGTATAAGGAACAAACAGACATACACGTGATTTTATATATATATATATTCACAGATAAATTTAAAAAGTCCGACTCGCAGGAACTGCATCATCTTAGCGCGGTTCCGTTCTTATCTCTAGACTCATTTAAAATGATTAAAATAGAAGCTGTTATTATTTTGGGTCCACATTTCTAGAAAACATGAAGATTAGATAGTTAGCCGTCGAGGTGATAAGTAAAGATGGAATGGTTGGGATTCGGCTAAAGAAACCTCAATACGATTTTTGTTAAAAAATCTATATTTAGGACGTTTCAGCTCCTCATTGGTAGCCTTCGTCAGCATTTAAAGTGCCGGGAGGCAGAGGAGGACCAAAGTTGACAGTTCCATCTTTACTTTCAAGAAAGGTCTTATTTACGATCTTACCTGGATAGGCCAACCCGCCATAGGAAGGACCCCGCTAGGCAGTTGAAAAGTTATATCTCCATATAGTCCATATCTCTAAGATTAAATTGTTTTTCTTAACCTGATTTATTATCAAATACATTATCCAACTATAAGCAATTAAAAAATAACAAGGAATAAAAACAGACAAAAAGAACAGTTCGAATAAGCGAAATCAATTACTTTAAAGTTTTAAGCTCTTATTTCTCCGATTGACATCGTCTAATCAAAACTTTCATCAGAATATTTTTTGTAGAGCATTTCGTAAGCTTTCTAATGGTATTCTTCCGTTTACCAAGATTCTCAACCTTTTTCGAGATATTAAGGAAAGTATACAAAGTTACCAAAACGTTATGTCTGTTAATAAAATATTTTATTCTAACCCTTCCTTAACTCCAAACGTAACCAAAATTTCAACATATTAGTTTTGATGAATGTAGAACATGCAGAGAATGTTTCAACTGAATCCCATGATTCTAAGTACCCAAACCAAAAGCGGTATTCAAAAACTATTTTTCCAATTTTCTCGAAAACGGTTAAAGCTATCGCATTGAAAATGGTTTCATTCGTTTTTCTAGCCCACGAAGCCTATAAAACGAGTACTTACAAGCTTATGAACTCAAAAACGTAAGCGTTACGATTTTTTTTGCGCGAATTTCGCCCCAAACGCCATCTTCCAGTGGGCGGATTCTGCTGGTTAACGAACTTGACCTTTCAAATTGGACGACGGATTTTTGTACCAAATTTCATCAAAATCGGACCATCAGGGAAGCCAGAAATGAGCGAACAGACAAATATATATATATATATATATATATATATATATATATATATATATATATATATATATATATATATAAATATATACATATATATATATATATACAAATTTTAACCACCGTTATTTTCGGTCTCTAGGGGTTCTGAAACGCGAAATTTTCTAGTCGGCACTTCCGGATTGTTTCATTGTATCAACAACCCTATAAGCGGGGTTCCTCCCTATGGGGGAGGGAGGAACCGCGCTAAAAAGGCCGACTCGCAGGAACTGCGTCATCTCAGCGAGTTCCCATTCATATCCCTAGTCCCATTAGTAAAAGAAAAGAAACAGTTCTTGGTAGGGTTTGATCATTCGTTAAAAATATAATATAAAATCTCAAAGAGATTGAAGTTTAAAGCGCTACAACAGGAAACTGACAGTACCCAAAGCGGAAATGACTCACTCGTCGTCTCAACGTTCGATCTAGGAAAACACTGTAACGAATAAGTTCTTCTACTCAACCGATTTAGTTTATTTTTATAACAAATTTTTCTCTTCAGTTGACCGCAACGAATACCGAGTTTCGTTAAAATATAACAAATATTATGGCTGGTATTGACAAATAACTACTTTGGCTCCGGTGTAAACCCCCCCTCCACATGGACTGATTTTGTTGGTTAACGAACTCGTTCAATCGTTTGATGGAGGAATACTACATTCCAAGTTTCGTGGCGAAAAAACAAAAAATCTGGCCTGTATCGTGTTACCGGGCACATATATAACTATATATATATATATATATATATATATATATATATATATATATATATATATATATGGTTCTAATATCCATAAATTTTTTTAACAACAATAATTTCTCTTTTTTTTCAAAGTTAGATTCTCACAAATACAACTTTAGTAACACAACACACAATACTAAACACTCTCCATCCTAACATTTATTTAAATTTAAATTTTAAATTTTAACGTCCATTTATTATTAACTACGAATTTTAGGACGGGTTATCTATAGGTTACCACCCTTTTCTAGCCAGGATAGGGGTGATGCCTTTTCTTTTTTTCGAAAGAAAAGCCACCGCCCCTAGTGGGAATCGAACCCACGACCTTTGGCACGCAGTGTTAAGAGCTCACGCCTTAACCCTCACGGCTATCGGGTCTCCCATCCTAACATTAATCTTGCACAATTAAACACAAGGGCGGAGATGACCAAGCAGTTTTCTGCCCTTAAACTACCAACCCAACCCAGCCCTTCGGAGGAAAGTGCTAAAACTAACACTTTTTACGTTTTATGCACTTATTTTTTCGATTGACTTCACCCCATTGAAAATAGCTTAAGAACCTTTTTTTTTTTAAGAAAATTTAGTAAGCTTTTGAATGGTCACCATCCACTTACTACGATTTCCAAACCGTTTTTAAAATTATAACAAAAATGTATGAAGATCCCAAAACTTTTCATGCCTATAATTAACATATTGTATTTCGAATGCTTCCTCAACTCCAAATGTAACCAACATTTAAACATCTTAGTTTAGATGCATTTCAAACGTGTAGAAAATATTTCAATTGAATTCCTTTTTTCAATGTTTTCCTTTTTATCTCAAAAACGGTCACAGATATAAAAAAAATTGGTATCATTCGTTTTCGTATGTCGAAGAACCTGAACAAGGATCTTCAAGCGTATGAATTCGAAAACGTAAGCATTACGATTTTGTTCATGCGAATTTCGCTCCAAAACCCATGTTCCGGTGGACGAATTCTTCTAGTTAAAGAACTTGACCTTTCAAATTAGACGGAAGATTTTTGCACCAAAATTCATCAAAGGCGTACAATTTTTGAGCCTGTGAGAGATCAAAACCAAGCGGGTTAACTCCATATGGAGGGAGGGAAGAACTTCGCTAAAATGAAATAAAAAAATAAAAGTTCGTATTGCAGGAGCTGAATAACTAAGCGCGTTCTGCACCAACGCGTTTAGTTTACAAATTTCAAAAACGGAGCTGCATAACTTAATCCAATCCTCAGAAGTTGGGTAGTTTGTTTGTTTGAAGTATATATGGACGAAAAACTTCTTCAGCGCTCTACCGTGCAAAACATGCCACACAAAATATTCACCCCATGCCCCTGGTTTAGGATGTGCTTTCCTTGATAAGCATTCATAGGATAGGATATGGGTTAGCATTCATGTCTTTCTCAAACATGCCACACGAAACATTCACCCCATGCCCCTGGTTTAGGATGTGCTTTCCTTGATAAGCATTCATAGGATAGGATATGGGTTAGCATTCATGTCTTTCTCAAACATGCCACACGAAACATTCACCCCATGCCCCTGGTTTAGGATGTGCTTTCCTTGATAAGCATTCATAGGATAGGATATGGGTTAGCATTCATGTCTTTCTCAAACATGCCACACGAAACATTCACCCCATGCCCCTGGTTTAGGATGTGCTTTCCTTGATAAGCATTCATAGGATAGGATATGGGTTAGCATTCATGTCTTTCTCAAACATGCCACACGAAACATTCACCCCATGCCCCTAGTTTAGGATGTGCTTTCCTTGATAAGCATTCATAGGATAGGATATGGGTTAGCATTCATGTCTTTCTCAAACATGCCACACGAAACATTCACCCCATGCCCCTGGTTTAGGATGTGCTTTCCTTGATAAGCATTCATAGGATAGGATATGGGTTAGCATTCATGTCTTTCTCAAACATGCCACACGAAACATTCACCCCATGCCCCTGGTATAGGATGTGCTTTCCTTGATAAGCATTCATAGAATAGGATATGGGTTAGCATTCATGTCTTTCTCAAACATGCCACACGAATCATTCACCCCATGCCCCTGGTTTAGGATGTGCTTTCCTTGATAAGCATTCATAGAATAGGATATGGGTTAGCATTCATGTCTTTCTCAAACATGCCACACGAAACATTCACCCCATGCCCCTGGTTTAGGATGTGCTTTCCTTGATAAGCATTCATAGAATAGGATATGGGTTAGCATTCATGTCTTTCTCAAACAATTATTTTTAATTTTATTATTTATTTTTTATTGTTTCATTTATTTCCTTTTGTTCTTTTTTGTCCCTACTTTGAACTTTTTTTATTTTTTATTTTTTTTTTACCTTGTTGTACTTATATTTTTTCCCCACTCCTCTCTCCCATCTTACACATTGCTATTAAAAGCAACTATCATTCCTATTAAAATCTACAAAACACGTGGGTAGTGTACGCTGCGTTCCTGAACTCCTTTAGAATAACCCATTTACCTGTTTCTGTACTATGAAAAAAAAATGAACATAGTTTTGACCGCTTATATTTTTCATAAGCAGTTAAATCAATTATTAATTTTTTAATTAATTTTCTTCTGGAGGTCTGAGTATGGTAGATACTTTACTACTTAATAAACAAACACAAACTTTAGATTTTTCGTTGATCAATCTTGATCAGAATTAAAAAAGTAGGACACGCAGGAGGTGTGTCATCTTAGTGTGTCTCACAACTTATCGCCTCTTGGAATTTGGAAAACGTCTATGGCTGAAATGTTCAACTAAAGCCTTTGCTATCTAAAACTGAATCTGTAAGGATGATACCCAAGGAAAGTCGGAGCTACAAAAACTGGAGAAAGAAGACATCGCGCACTACTTAGAAGAGCTCATTAGGTGTGTTTCTTCATACTTCTCAGTGCTTCTTCAAGTAGCTCCTCCAAGCCTATTTGTCTAGTGCTCTTTCTTCTTGAGGCTGAGGAAAAGTCAAGGGTCGCTTTTAGATTCCTATCCTCTGTCAAGAAGTATATAGGGAAGTTAGATCATTTATCTGTCAACGCAACACCCCTCCCCAAATGATTGAAACATGTTCATAATAATATGTTATTTTGACCAGATCTTCTACATTCCGTGTATATGACAGGCGGAAAGGGAATAAAAACAATAAACAACGTCAATTCATTTATTTATTACGTTTTTTAAACTCACAGAATCTGAGTAATCTTAGCGCGGTTCCGTTCATAACTCTATAACTATTTGTAAAGGAATAGTAGCAGTTATTGGTGCGGTTTGATCTTTCGTGAAAAATATAAAATAAAATCTCGAAGAAATAAAAAATTTAAGGCGCCACAACACCGCCACTAACAGTATCATAAGGACTCAATTTTTCACCAATTCTTCTTGTAAAGGGTTACAGATATGGCTTTAAAAGTGGCTGCATTCGTTTTCCAATGCAACGAGTTCCTCCAAGCATATGGCTCGAAAACGTAAGCGTTTCAGAATTTCACTCTGAAAACCATCTTCCGGTAAACGGGTTCTGCTGGTTAACGAACTCGATCTTTCAAATTATATGAAAGATTTTTGTATCTAATTTCATCAAAATCGGGCCATTTTTGAGAAGATAGGACAGTGAACAGACAAATATATATATACAATTTGAACCACCGTCAGATTCTTGATAGGTTCTAGAACATAAAATTTTCTAGTCGGCACTTCCGGATTGCGTCATGATGTCAACCTCATAAGCGGGTTTCCGCCCTATTTGGGAGGGAGGAATCACGCTAAAACAATTATATATATAAATTTATATGTGTTGGCTATGCCTCCCAACAACATGAGGCATGATGGAAACACCTTCGGTGAAGCCTACTTCACGGAGCACCTGGAACCAGGCCAAAACGTTTTTAGTCTTAAAAACGTTTAAGTGATGAATAATGCTGGATAACTGCTTTCGTCTCCAGCGGGTTTTTAGCGTTATATTTTGCAGTAAGATTATCCTGTGAGTGGTGTACGTGATTTCAATATTTTATTTATAATTTCATAATTCCCTCTTTATAATTCATAATTTTATAAATACCTCAGACTGTTAATTATAAATACGTGTGTGCACAATTGAAGGGGTCGGTGCAAAATAGTTCCAAGCAACATTTTTAACAGAACCTAACTGTAGCTGCTATATGTTGGATATTATATAGGACGATCATTCTATGATGAAAATGATACTAAAATATGACTACAAGCTTTGTATGCTACTTAATCTTGTTGCCCCTAACCATTTCAACTGATAGTCCCACATAATATCCAACATATAGCAGCTGCAGTTAAGTTTTGTTAAAAGTGTTGCTTGGCTCTATTTTGCCCCGAACCCTTCAATTATACAAATATTATTTCACAAGTCTCAGAAATTAATTTTCGATTTCAATATTAAACAACCCGAAGACTACCGACGTAGACCCGAGTCTTTGTCTTGAATGAATTTCTGATTAATGAACTGCGCAGAACGACAAGACGAACCACCGATCACATCCAATAACACTTTCTTGGGCGTTCATTAATTATTTGAGTACAAAATTTCAAGAAGTTTAATCGCAAACCACGAGTATGAAATATATCATCAATCACTGAAAATTGTCTTATACTTTACATACAAGATACGCTAAAATTGGTTTAACTCAAAAAGTCTAAATTGCTAAGGATTTCCGCTTAGGATCTTGTTTCCTCTTTCTGATTTAATTTTCCATTTTAGCGCGGTTCCTCCCTCCCTCCATAGGGAGGAACCCCGCTTATAAGGTTGACCTCATGACGCAATCCGAAAGTTCCGAGTAGAAAATGTTGCTTTTCAGAACCCCTAGAGAACGAAAATAACGGTGGCTATTTGTGTGTGTGTGTATGTGTGTGTGTGTGTGTATATATATATATATATATAAATATATATATATATATATATATTTGTCTGTTCGCGCTCTAGTTCAGTGAATAATGGTCCGATTATGATGAAATTTGGTACAAAACTCTCCTCTAATTTGAAAGGTCACGTTCGTTAACCAGCAAAATCCATCCACCGAAACATAGTTTTTGGAGCGAAATTTGCGGGAATAAAATCGTTACACTCACTTTATATGCTTGCAAGTAGTTGTTTTAAAAGTTTATTTACCTAGGTAAAAAGGAATGAAACCGATTAAATTCATATTAACAAAGATGTTTAAATTTTGGTTACGTTTGTAGTTAAGGAAGGGTTAGAATAAAATTTTTTATTTTTAGGCATGAAAAGTTTTGGGAACTTCGTATATTTTCCTTAATATCTCGAAAAGGCTTGGGAATCTTGGTAAGCGCAGGTTACCATTCGAAAGCTTACTAAATGCTCTACGAAAACAAATTCTGAAATAATTTTCGATTAGTCGACGTCAATCGGAGAAATAAGTGCTTAAAACTTTAAATGTGTTTGTTTTGTTCTTTTGAACGTTTTTTTTAGTTGTTTAGCTCACTTTTTAATTGGTTATTTTTTGTTTTAAATTGCATTTCTTTTTAGAATTAGTATTATAGTAGAAGAAGCCAACAAAATTAGAAACATTTTGATATTTTTGAATACATCGAGTTATGAAATAAGAATTTCATGTCTGTAGCAGTGGGGCCTGGCCAACCTAGCTTTCCAGGTATAAGGGTACGCTGGCCCTTTGTCACATGTCATAAAACTTTTCAAGAAAGGTCGAACCAAAATAATAAGTGTTTCTATTTCAGTCTTTGCAAATGACACTATAACCACGCTAAGATGACGCAGTTCCTGCGAGTCGGACTTTTTTACACGTGTAAACAAATCATTAGCTGATTCTATTTTATGCTTTCCAAATGGCACTAGGAATTAGCATAGTAACACGCTAACATGACGCAGTTCCTGTAAGCTGTAGTTGTATGTATGTATGAACGGATATACACTTATCTACATATATACATATACATGCTGAATATTTAAGAGGTATAGGGCAATGTATGCAACGGGACGCAGCAAGTTGTTTTTAATCCGGATTTAGTGAACAGGTAACACACTCAGATGACTGAAATAAACTTGAGATTTTGTGTGTTTCTTGCCTACAGTCTGGCAGGGGCTTATATAGGAAACAATTTCGGGGGGTGGGCTGGGAGTAACGGGGGTTTTGGGAGTTATGGAATACTATTAACCTAGAACTTAAAATAGTTAACCAAATAAAACGCTATTGCACCCCCAAAAAAATATTTGTTCTGAATTAAGTGATGTTATTTTATTTATTTTTGAGGTTTTAATGACACATTTTTATCGATTAAATTAAAATTTCGGGGGGGGGGGTGCAGCTTTGGGGGGTCCCGCTGCCCAACAAGCAGTTTGGTAACGTCAATCTCCTCCAAGCTTGGGTGGGTGTTTGCTTGTATACTGCTTTAAATATCCTTGTCTTGCGTGCTAGTATGACATCAGAGCTACTGATTTTAAGGGTTCAATATTAATTCACCCGGGAGCATATCCCACTCGTGTACGATCATTCGTTTTCATTTCACCACTTGATACGATTTTTCCGATTTTATACCTAACCAAAGGTTTTGTTTACTGTTTGTTGGAGTGTACAGTAGTGTGCAGAGTACTTTTACTCGGAAAGTAAAGTTATACCAAATGTGAAAATAGTTTTTTTCAGCGGGATCATCAAACTTTGATGATCAAAGTAACTAAAAATGTTAGTTTATCCAACTACTTCAATAAGATGTATACAGGGTGTCCCGCATTGTCATAAGTTTAGGGGTTTATTCTGCATATCATTTGTAATTCAGGGGCGCAAAAATGAGCGTTCTATCTGAAAATGTAGGAGAGCTACTCAAACTTTTGTCTTTTTAAATACTACTGTCTTGTTTTAAAGAAAACTGTGTTTTGGGGATTTCTAATCAATGCATCGTAAATAACGACAACATTTTTAAAATCTACACTAAATTTTGAAGCTTATTAAATGATGCAACTTTTGAGGCAAACCTCTAAGTCTAAAAATATTGAATAATTTAATAAAAAACTAATATTAAACATTTTAATATTTTTAATAAAGCTCCTAATTTACATGGTAATATTTCAATAACGGCTGTTTCTTATTGGAAATTTAATGTAGATTTTAAAAATGTTGTCGTTATTTACGATACATTGATCAGAAATCCCCAAAACACAGTTTTTCTTAAAAAAAAAACAAAAAAAAACAGTAGTTTTTAAAATAGACAAAAGATTGAGTAGCGCCTCCACACTTTTAGATAGAACGCTCATTTTCACGCCACTGAACTACAAATGGGTTGCAAAATAAACCCCTAAAGTTATGACACCTCAATACGGGACACCCTGTATATTAATTTTTAAACTGCGTTGAAATTTACCGTCGATTTTTTTATTCTAACGAGATGGCTATGGTTCTGTTTAGCTGGCTATAGCGAGGACAGCGACTACACTAGTGATCTGAATTACCCCGTAGGACAGCATGCGAACAGCTCCGCGTCCCAGTTCCGTGCAGCAGCCCACCAAATGCCAACACCTCAGCGATCTCTGGAGACCAGCAGGGAGAACTCCTACGAGACAGAAGATCCACCGCCTCAAACCCATCACCAACAGCATGGGCATCATCTTTCACCAGGTTCGTATTTTATATAGTTCTGATAATTCAAATTTACATTTCATCAATCCCCAGACTGAACTAGTGATGGGCGATTCTCGAATATGAATCGGTCTTTTGAATCGAAATAAAAAGATCGACAAGTTCTGATCGATTCAAAAGATCGATCTTCTCGGCACAGAAGATCAATCTACGATATTGATCGATATTCGATATGGATCATTTCACGATTACTTACAATTACATTTCACGATTACTTACAATTACCTACGAAATTCGTATTTTATTTCGATTCGAATCGATTCTCATTCAAGAATCGTCCATCACTACTACGAATCGACCTAAATAAGTCGATTTGAATACTTGATAATACGAAAAATATATCTGTAAAAATAGAAATATTTAAGACTATGTTTCATGGAAAATAATATATAATGAAACGACTACTGTTACATGATATCAAAATATATGGGTATTATAACACATACGTATATATTTATCAAATGACAAAAAAAAAATAGAATAAAATAATAATAATAGACAAAAATGATTATTGAAATTAAGAACACAGTTTGAAACCTTAATGTTTTTATTTTATCTTCTAGTTGGAGAAATGGAAAGTATTGAGTCGTTGTATAATGTTTTGTTGTATTAAAAGCCTGTTACTGGACGTAGAACAGTGTTCTGTAAATTTCTTCTTCAGTTAAATAAATGAGAAATCTTCAGAAAAGAGACTGTGTAACAAGAGGTGAGATTCAGTAATTGAATTTTAGAAATAAAAACCGGTATTCTAGATAGATCAATTCTTTAAAAGATTGGCTCTTGAAGATCGATTCAGTAATTGAATTTTAGAAATAAAAACCGGTATTCTAGAAAGATCAATTCTTTAAAAGATTGGCTCTTGAAGATCGATTCAGTAATTGAATTTTAGAAATAAAAACCGGTATTCTAGATAGATCAATTCTTTAAAAGATTGGCTCTTGAAGATCGATTCAGTAAGAAGATTCAGTTGAAGATCGGCCCTTGGAGATCGATTCTATAAAAAGATCGGCCCTTGTATCGTGTTAAAAAGATCGATCTTTCAAAGGATCGATTCAGATCGCCCATCCTAGTCTGAAGGATTAAACTTGAACCTATTGAATTCTTCGGCGGACATAGCTGACGCAACTTCTGATTCGTGCTGTCTTTGTTTGATGTGTTTTTTTCTAAGAAACTATTCAAGATATCCTTCAGCTGTCTTTTTGTTCCTACTATCTGCTTAAAAAATTAAATAATAAGACCCACACCGGAGAAGCAATAGATAAAATCCTGAAATTATTAATACTGCTGAATCTTTACAATAAATTATAAATTCTGTGCTTTCATAGATAGTTGATCAGTTTCTTGGTGAATGAAGTTATTTTTTTTCCCAAAATCTGTAATAAGTTGATATTAAAATATTAATAAATAAATGTAGTGAAATTACTATTCAGAGTGCGTGAAAGAAGTCAATATTTGTTGCGGGGCTCATGTAAAGTCAAATACAATGACTTGCTTTTTAATTTTTGGAGTTGTTTTTTTTTTTTTTTAACTACTTATATCCAAATGACGTAATTCGAAACGGAATTACTCGATAAATTGCAGTATATATTTTCTTTACAGTGTGCTATGAAGATGTGTCTGTATGAGGTTCGACTTTTTAAATTTAGTCAGTTCCATACCAATACCTATTTCAGAGATCTGGCAAATTATATAAGCGAGATAGCTTCAAGAAACGCTGGGATGGAAGTGGAAATGATAAAACATTCCAGTCATCCCAGGGGTTATACCGTGCCTTAAGGTACATTAGCAAAAATAATATAAAAGTTAGTACTTTAGGAAAAGTAAAAATGAAAGAATTGTAAGGTTCGTTCGGCGGTTGCTGGCAGACTGCAGGGCACAATCCATATCGAGGGAAGCCGGAACCTGGAGCTGCGCCAAACCGCTGTGTCTTCGTGCCGGCCTAAATTTCACCTCTTCTGTCCCTTTCCAACTTCCCTGACTCCATTAAGGACCAACAAGTTTGTGGTCGTTTGGGGATTTACTTATTTCAAAAAACCTATTTTGTACTTTGTCAATCGGCGAATGACAAAAATAAAATATTGGCTTCTTGATGAGGGTTAGTTCCCAATAATGAAGCAATTTTCTTTCTGAGAGGTAAAATATATGATAGTATTTACTTCCATAGAAATGGTCATCGTTTATCAAATGTATTTCTTTCAGTAAGGACGTAATTTACCTTGAAGTTGAAAGACAATTTCTGCCAATGATATATTTTCTTAATGTCTCAAAAGATCTTTCATATTTTCCGCCATGAAACCCATATTTGTCTTTAAATCATATATATGACAGTTGGAATGTCAACAAAAACAGTAGTAACCACCTCAATTATTTTATTAAATTAATTTATAATTCTCAAAAATTATATTGGATTTAATTTATATCCAATTAAATCCTCTTCTTCTGGACAAACAATTTTTATTTTTGGGACTCAATCGATTTTTTACAAGTGATTCAGTACAGTTTTACTTGTGATCTCACTCATTAGGCTGTATTAGTACTTTAAATAAGTGTTGAAATGATTAAATAAATAAGACATTAAACATAATAATAACAAATTTCCCTGACGAAAACTATCATCTCCTCATTGCCCTAGTCGCAAGTGTGTGACCAAATATTTCGTCATACCTACTTAAAACATTAAATAAATACCTCTGAAGGCTACCTTGACGACGTGAATCATGTTCACAATTAAATAAATACCTCTGAAGGCTACCTTGACGACGTGAATCATGTTCACCATTAAATAAATAACTCTGAAGGCTACCTTGACGACGTGAATCATGTTCAGCATTAAATAAATACCTCTGAAGGCTACCTTGACGACGTGAATCATGTTCAGCATTAAATAAATACCTCTGAAGGCTACCTTGACGACGTGAATCATGTTCAGCATTAAATAAATACCTCTGAAGGCTACCTTGACGACGTGAATCATGTTCAGCATTAAATAAATACCTCTGAAGGCTACCTTGACGACATGAATCATGTTCAGCATTAAATAAATACCTCTGAAGGCTAACTTGACGACGTGAATCATGTTCAGCATTAAATAAATACCTCTGAAGGCTACCTTGACGACGTGAATCATGTTCAGCATTAAATAAATACCTCTGAAGGCTACCTTGACGACGTGAATCATGTTCAGCATTAACTAAATACCTCTGAAGGCTACCTTGACGACATGAATCATGTTCAGCATTAAAAACATTAAAGTGAATCTCAAAACTGAATTGATCTACTGACTAGTTGTTGGTGATTTTACACAGGAAATTAGATACTCTGGGGCAAGTGCGAATATAAAAGGGAGGGCTGAGAAAGCTGCACCCCTCCCCCCCCCCCCCCGAAATTTTGATTACATCTGTAAAAATTAGTCATAAAAACCTTAAAAATAAATTATGTAAGATCACCTATCTCAGAAGAAAGATATTTTTTTGTTGTTGGTGTAATAGCGTTTTAGCTATAGTTTAACAATTCCAAGTTCTAGATTGTTAGTTCCCCATACCGGCAAATGCTCGATATTAAGCCAAATAGTATTTTAATCAACTACCCAATAAATAAATAATAACATTAAATAGTATAGTACGTGGGTACCCAATAAATAATAACTTTAAATAATATAGTACTCAAGACCCCAATAAAGAAATAATAACATTAAATAGTATAGTACACAAATACTCAATAAATAATAACTTTAAATAGTATAGTACTTAGGTACTAAATAAATAAATAAATAATAACTTTAAATAGTATAGTACACAAGTACCCAATAAATAATAACTTTAAATAGTATAGTACTCAAGTAACCAATGAATAGATAAATAATAACTTTAAATAGTATGGTACACAGCTACCCAGTAAATAATATCTTTAAATACCATCATACTCAAGTACCCAAAGAAAAATAATAACTTTAAATAGTATACTACAAAAGTATCCAATAAAAAAATAAATAATAAATTTAAATAGTATAGTACACAGTTACCCAATAGATTGTAACTTTAAATAGTATAGTACTTAGGTACCCAATAAATAAATAATAACTTTAAATATTATAGTATTTAGGTACCCAATAAATAAATAATAACTTTAAATAGTATAGTACTTAGGTACCCAATAAATAAATAATAACTTTAAATAGTATAGTACACAAGTACCCTATAAATAATAACTTTAAATAGTACAGTACTCAAGTAGCCAATAAATAATAATTTTATACATTATTTTGAAAATGAAAAATGAAGCCTTCAAATGGTTCCTAAGGCGATGAAAGGGGTTTTCACTAATCAGTTAACGAAGTAATCTCTCTAATATTAATTATTGATTATCTTTAACAACGAAGCCTAGGAACAATTATTCAAATTAATCTTTATCGATTGAATATCTTAAATTATGTTTTCCCAAAAGATTTCATGGTGCATTGAATGAGAAAAGCTATTGATTATACCGTATAATATTAATATTAACCTACCGTGGTAGTTTGAGAAAATTTGACGATTTATTACTTCGGATTCACTTCAATTGAGATGATATAGAATTAAGATCCAATTCACAACAAAGTTTTTTATGGCCATTTTGAGGGGGGTAATTTTACCAATGGATCTCCCATTTGGGCCATTTTCGACTTTATGTAAATTCTTATTACATAAATGAATGCGATCCTTCAGCTGTAATTATTTGGGTAGATGTGTTGAAAAGATGCATCAAGCTCGGCGTGGACTACATTCCTGAATATTTATTAAAATTTTAACGTCCATTTATTATTAACTACGAATTTTAGGACTGGTTATCTATAGGTCACCACACTTTTTTAGCCAAGATAGGGTTGATGCATTTTCTTTTTTCAAAAGAGAAGCCACCACCCCTAGTGGGAATCGAACCCAGGACCCTTGGCTGTGATTGTTAAGTGCTCAAGCCTTAACCCTCACGGCCATTGGGCCTCCCATTCCTGAATAATTTTCTTAAAATAACCAATATAAATAAAACAAAAACAAAGTCCGACTGGCAGGAAGTGCTCCCCCCCCCCGAAATTTTTATTTCACCGGTACAAATGTGTCAAAATTCTTCAAAATAAGATCAAAGTTAAGAAAAAATAATGTTTATTGGGTGTAATAGCGTTTTATTTGTATATATGTACTATTCCAAGTTGTAGAATGTTTGTATTCCATACCCCCTAAATGCTCTCCGGACTCTCCTCTTCCAAACCATTGGAAGTATTCCATTTCCCTTGCTATACCTTTTAACCGAAAAGAGAGGAGAGGTTTTTCAACCGAAAAACCTTGTGCAGAGCATAGAAGCATCTTTCTGGCTTCCATTCTATGTTATTAGCTCTTCGCCAAAAATCTTCCCAAACCAGACCTTAAATATCTGTGAAAATGCGCATTGGTGCTTCTGTTCACTGGAAATAAGAGCGGGTACTTGGTCTATTATGGATCTTAGTGATTTTTACCGACCACTGTTTTGTATCGCTGAGAGACGTTTAAAGATACACATAACATAAGATGAATGGTGAAGCTGATAGTTGTCCGACCTATAGAGCGCAGGAAATTGAAATCTCACCCAAATAAATCGCGAGGAGGGGATGGGAATCGATCCTGCCAAGGGGTGGTTAAGTAAAGAAAATTTATTACTTTACTATCAAGATTAACAAGAGACAAGCATGCAATCCTTTCCCTTCCACTCCATCCGAATCTATCAATTTGATTAACATATTTGATTAAACTTTAAATTTAAAACTGTAGGTGCTACCCAGGAAAATTGAAAAGCAGCTCGTTCATAAAATTTTTATTAGAGTTATAAGTGGTCTCTGACACAAACAGTCAATTCTGATTAAGTCAGTTTCCTCTGTTGTAGCTCTTTATATAAAAAACTAATAATTTTCTTAAAATATTGGGCTCCCACAAACGAATTTTTGAGGGGCTACATGGTGTTGGCACCTATGAAAATAAGAACATATTTTTTATTTTGATAACAGTAGAATGAAAGAAAGAAACAAATAGAATGAGAAGATAAATTAAAGAAAACATACACATCATTAACAGTAGAATCAAAATAAATAATAATAAAAAAAAATTAAATACACCTCAAGAGGTTTTACTGATTTAATTGACAAAAAAATATAGAATATCGTTTAGTTAATAAACGGCAGGATTGTTTTTATCATTAACAGCTATAATTCTTCTGGAAATTAAATTTTAGTATGTCAATTATCGACTTAACTCTGCACGATCAGTCCGGTATTCCTCTTTAAGTTGAGGCTGTAAGCCTTTCTAATTTTAACATTTTTCCTTGGTGAGGAGCCTCAACTTTGTGAAACATGCAGGAAAAAACCTTATAAATATACGTGAAGTGCGAATTGACGTTTCATTGTCCTCGCAGCCATTTTGCCAATATATTAAACAGATTGAAACGTAATATAATTATTAATTATATATCTAAAGCAATGCGAACATAAAAGTGCATATTCCAGTCGATATGCACGGGCGTATATAGAAAATAATTTCGGGGGGGGGGAGCATTTCGGGGACGAGTATTATTTTTCTGAACTGTAATCTTATGTAATTTATTTTGAAGGGTTTTATGACACATTTTTCCGATGAAATCAAAATTTCGGTGGGGGGGCTGCAGTAAAAAAGGGAAATCATGTAGGTACTGGTTTTTGTTCGCGTGAAGTTATACGCAATAATTTTTGTTTTACTTTTTTTTTTTAAATTTGCTTTTCAACAAAGGTCATTAACGGGAGACAACAAATTTAAATAAAATACTTGATTTTGTTAAAGACACTTAAGTGTGACACGTTGGCCAAGAAAAAAAGTATACGTTCAAATCGATATATCGTCCATACCATGTAAAACTATAGAATATGAAAAAACCGGTCTTTCAGATTCGAGACTTCGCCCTAGAAATGTAGAAGAAACGGCTTGTCTCAACTCTAACCCCATTAGAATAACCTTTAATGCCTTAAATAAAGTATCGAATAAGACCATTTTTCAATATATTACTTCGTCAATGGATAGAATATGTTCGTTCCCTAGTTTGCTCCGATTTGAATATTCGATAGTTTGACATGGTAGGGACGATATTTCTAAGGGAATCACTACCACAAATTTCCCAATGGCTATTCATTTACTAGAGGAAAACAGGCTGACCCATATAAATTTCTCTGGATTCTCCAGCCTGCAAGGCAGATATTTATCCTGTACATTTCTGTGGTAAACAAAGTATGTATATATGTTGTCACATCATTTAATTTACCATAATTTATATGTTTGAATAAATTAAATGATAAGTAATAATGCAATACATATAAAATTAATTGACAAGAAAAACCTTTATATCAATAAGTCTCAATTGCAGGAGCTGCAGCATCTTAGCAAGTTAAAATATCTTGGAATTTTTGCAAAATGTTTTGAAAACATTTAGCAAATCTTGCTGAAAAAAGTTGGCAATTTGAAAGCTTACTAAATAACCTGTAAAAAACTTTATTAGGAATCTTTGTTAGAGCAATCTAGCAAAAAGAGAAAACAGTGTTTAATTAATTCATTTTTTTTTTAAATATTACCCATGTTTTGAAATGGAGGATGACATTTTTGATCCGTTCTTTCTTAAGTAGGGGAGAGCATGGCTGGCTGGCATACACTTTTGTTTTTGATTTTTCTTCTTTTTGAGGATGATGATTTTTAAAATCAGGCAAAAAGGTTTTACAGATAAATATGTTGTTCACTAAACCTAGAAGGATTTTTGCCAAAATATCTTTTCGTTGGCATCGTTGATTTGCCCCACCTACTCCAGCTCTGCCAACTTACCCCACCAACAGGGTAAGTTGGCATAGGTATTTGTTTAGCGAATTTTTTCATGAATAACAGCATTAAACATTCATCCGAATTGCAAAGTAAGTGTTGAAAAATCACCATAAGGAAGCCTCAATCTCTTAATCGTCTAATTCAATGTCAAAATCCATAGTGAGGCTGTCCTCAGATTCTGCGACTCATTATCTGCCATCGTTTCTTAGAGCTCTTTACTTCTGTAACAAAAACAAGGTGAAACAAGTGAATGAAAAACCTCCTTGTGAGATGTAGACAACCATGAATGAAAAATGCATCAAACCTGTCCCCATTTCATTTCACTATCATGCTACAACGGGGGCGAGGTTAGCTCAGTGGTAGAGCACTGGACTAATAAGCTGGAGGCCTGAGTTCAAATCCCGAGCAAGCACTAAGGATTTTTTCTTCTAGTGTCTTCGTTCATGGGTTGAATTTGGCCTCCCTGACCGTCCCTAGGCCAACCCAGCCTTTAATTAATTTAATAATGGGTACCTTGGTTGGTGCTAATGACTCTAGCAGTCGAAGCAGCCAAGGGGAAAATCAGGCGGCCGGAGCATAGTACTGACCACACTATCTCCCTAGTGTGCCGTATGGTCATGAATCAGATACCTCTATAGTATCTGCCCCTCGTGGCCTGTTACGGGACTGATTTTTTTTTTTTGATCATGCTACAACAAAATGTTTCACTTCATTCTTCGGAAATTAGTTTTTTGTTCTTGCTTCCATAATAATAGGACTGCCGATTTTTTAGAAGAAGAGTAATCCTCTGGACAACACGTCACTGGCTCTGGTCAGGGGTCTCAACAAACCATGGAATTATTTAGAAGCAGAATGCCAAATTAATCCTACTACCAACTAGCCCTGCTCTCGCTAACAGCAGAGGTTAAATAAACAGAAGGTGTGAGCTATTTCCAACAAAAATGTGCTACAGTCGTTATCTTTGTATTAGGGTCATTTTAGTAAAAGAAAACCACTCCATTGATAAGCATGTGTTAAGATGACACAGTTCTTATTATTCATACTTACTTCTTTCATTGTTGCTTTAATTTTAAATTGATTTATTAATATACTGCCAATGGTAGTCCTAAGTTATTTATTTATTTTTGAACATGCATCGACAACTAGGCCATTAGCGCCTCCTAAGTTATTATTACTATATTATTTCATTTTTCTAAAAACAGAGATGAATTCAATCATCATAATGGATAAAAAATACAAATATATATAAGAGATCCTTTCAAAAGAGATAAATTCTAAATCTAGCAGTTTATCTATCTTATTTAAAAATTTGTTTTATTTTGCATAACCAGAATTAAAATTTATTGTTTTTGCAGGTCAACCAAGAAGGAGATGTGGACGAGAAGAGGAGTTCTATGGAGAGCGTGGTAGTGACCGGAGGTATATAGAAACAGAACAGGACCCTCTCTATTACAACAGTCGGCCAAGGGACCACAAGGAGCACCAGCAACGGTAAAGGGCAATCATTGTCATTATTTTTTTCAAGTTGGCTATCTTTTTTAAAAATGATAATGTACTTTTCAAATATTTAGAATCCATTAATTTATTTAATGGGGCGAGGTTAGCTTAGTAGTAGAGCACTGGACTAATAAGTTGGAGCACCTGAGTTCAAATCCCGAGCAAACACTGAAGATTTTTATATTCTAGTGTCTTCGTTCCTGGCCGTCCCTAGGCCATCCCAGCCCTTAATTAATTTATTAAAGGGTACCTTGGTAATAACAACCCTAGCAGTAGAAGCAGCAAAAGGGAAAATCAGGCGGCAGTGTGCCGTAACGTCATGAAGCAGATACTTCTATAATATCTGCCCCTCAGGGCCCTCGTGGCCTGTTACGGGACTGATTTTTTTGTTTTTTAATTTATTTTTGTATTATTATATTAATATTTTCCCTCGATGAATCTTCTTGCCAACTCAGAAGCCATCTTATGTAGCAGACAAATGCCAGAAAAACTGAGTAAAGTAGTAACAAAATTGGTTTAATACTTTAAATGATACCAAGCATAAAAGGAAATAATAATGAACAAAAGAGGGTGAATAATATAAAGAAGGAATGTTTAGTTCCACTGGCATTGAACAAAAGCCATCAAGGAGATTTAAAAAATAATAAAAACACATTTAGAAAGGACAAAGTAAATGAATTAAACTTGCTCATTTAGATTTATTGTTCTTAAGCCTACCTAATAATAATTGATTTATCTTGTGAATACAATTAGCATAAATATGCTTTACCGATGACTAAACTGAAAAAAAAAATTACAAAAAAGTGTCCGCTGGCCATGTACTAAAAAGAAGACTGTATGTTATGCAGTACATTACATAGGTTTATCGAACGAGATTACAGGCTCTAAACGAAATTAATTTTTCCCAGTGATTCTGCATAGAAAAATAGTTAACACATGTCCAAGCGTTCCGTCTAATGCGCCTTAGGAGCTGAGAAATAACATAAAATAGATTGAAAATGCTTTATTTTATATATGGAGTTTGGAAAATGTTATTGACATAATTCTTTCACCAATTCATTTGTTTAAGCGAGAAGATAAAAAAAAAAAAAAAAAAAAAATATATATAATTGTCTAACAATAATTTATTGGGGTCTCCCGTGGTCTAATGGCTAGCGCCTTGGATTCATAAGCGGGAGATGGTGGGTTCGATTCCCAACCTCCGGCAGGAATTTTATCATCCCACGGCTCGCTGGTAAAATTCCTCGCTGCACCCTGGATGTCGGCGCTAATGACCTAGATGTAGATGCGCCGTAAAAAAAAAAAAAAAATAAAAAAAAAAAAATAATTTATTTTTCTAAATCTTATGAAGTCGGTGTCTGATTGGAAAAAAAAATCATTTAAACTAACAAAGTAAAGTCATATATAGATGAGGTAGTTGTTAAAATAAATTTCCATTTTAATATAAGAAATGTATATCTAACCTGGGAGACATAATTATTGAAATTAGAAAATTAATCTCAAACCCATAAAGCCACTAACTTATAAATGACATTTTTTATAAATCATTTTAATGATTTAATAAATGAAATACTAATTGATTTTCTATATGTATTCATTCACAAGCAGCAGGCGATGGCAAAGAAACTGGTATGACGAGGACAGGTAAATCTTTTATTTTGTTGATATATTTAGTTTGTTAGTGTATACTTTTCATATCGTTTTATTTATTCAAAAGAAATATCTGCATTTCTGTTGAAACCCTTTAGGAACACGGTAATGTCAATATATATGGTTGCTTAGGAACATTTATGAACATAAACACTCCGATGCTGGCGTCCCTAAAATCACACGGATGCTGGTGCAGGATCTGTGAGATCCATTCCGTCAAATTGAAAATTCCTTAAAACAAATACATGTTTGGTGAATAGTGTTTATTTTTAAGAGATTTATTAAAGAATAAATATATATTTCAATATCTGTAATCCGTGTAGTCAGGGTCTGAGGCATAGTAGAACGCACGCTCCACTTTACCAACTGATATTCAGTATGTTCCCATCCAAACTGACAAAGAAACAGCTTTCAGTGGAGTACTTCATTACCATTACAGAAAAAGGATGATTTAGCCCAAATGCTACCAGCAGTCCATGAACTAATACTTAAAAACAGCAAACTATGATGAATGTTTGCTGTTGTTTTTAAATCAGAATCCCCATGATTCAAGAACAAATGTCGTCAGGACAAAAGTATTTTCAACACTGTAACTATCATGTATCAGAATTATTGAAATATTTCCTCAAGCCTTCATTGATTGTATACACAATGCTCCAAAAATGATCCCTTTTAAATTATTTGCATATATATGTGCGCATGAGTGTTTGTCTGAGTGTCTCTGTGTCTGTGCATGTGCGTGCCTGTGTTTGTCTGTTGCTTGTGATAACAATATAGTGGCAAATATTCATTCAGTTGCCCAGAAATTTAGAATTTAAAAAAGTGCACTTGACGGTTTTCTGAAATAAACGATTTAATTAATTTGAATATTTTTTTAATTAATGCATAAAATAATTTTTCATTTTAGTCAAAGTGAATGGTATGAAGATTATTCTGATGCAAAGTACAATCAAAAGTCAACAAAAAGAGGATATGAAGATACTTATTATAGAAGTCCTAGTGTTAAAAGAAAAGGTGGGTACTTAAGTTTACTTTTTTCTATGCTATTATAATAAAAATATTCAGTGCCTAAAAATGAAATTTGTTTGTTTGAAGAGCTCCAACAACAAGGAAGGGTTATCTGCTCAAATAAAATTAATAATAAAAATAATAAGGAAAAAATAACATTATATATACACACACATGAATCTGCCTGAAAACTCCCAAGTTGACCGAATAATAAAAAGTGCAACTGTGCATATATATACATACAGGGTGTATTACAAATTGAAAGAAAAATTTGAAATTTTGCATGGACACTCCCTTTAGGATGTAAACACTTGCTAAGAACATTATTTGATATTCAAATTTTTAAGTATTTTTAGAGGGGTTTGAATTTTTAGTTGGTTTTAAAGAGAGCATGCACACCTAGGCAGCAAGCGTTGCTAGGACGATAACAGGTCAGCTGTTACCTTACTGTATCTATTTCATAATATTATGGTCTAAGATCCCGGTATACAACGACCTTCATCGAGCTGGAAATTATTTTATACTAAACTAATTATGTCAATAAAGATATTTTGAATGCGTTACCTGGAAAAAATCAGTCCAGAATATGAATTATTAAAAATTTAAAAATTAATTTTTTTTCAAAATTGCATTGGTTTGGTTAATAGACAAATTCCATACCAATCGAAAGTATGAAGCCTATAGAATATGCAAACGATAGGTTGTCTATTTTTTTCCTGTCACAACTCTTGGGTTGCCGGGTGTAAACAGGTTACTCGAAATGAGTTAACTTGCATCGGTCTAATTAATGAGTTAAAGTTAAGTTAAAATAAAGATCATTTCAATACGAACACGGTGGTATAGGGTTATTGCGAAAAATCAGTCCTGAATCCTGGTTGTCGAGCTTTAAAAAGTGAAATATTGCTGAGAGTGAATACGTGCGACATAGATAGAGCCCAGCGAGGTAATAGTGATACATATGCAGGGTGTCCCGCATTGGGATCTCATAACTTTAGAGGTTTATCCTGCACCTCATTTGTAGTTGAATGATGCAAAAATGAGCGTTCTATCTAAAATTGTAGCAGAGCTACTCAAACGTTTGTGCATTTTATAACTACTGTTTCTTTTAAAGAAAAGCTGTGTTTTCGGGATGTCTGATCAATGTATCGTAAATAACGACCATATTTTTAGAATATACATAGAATTTCCAATAAGAAACGCCCGTTGTTGAAATATTACCAAGAAATTAGTGTCATAATAAATTATTCAATAGTTTCTTAATCTTCTGGGGGCGAGGTTAGCTCAGTGGTAGAGCACTGGTCTAATAAGTTGGAGGACTTGACTTCAAATCACGAGCAAGCACTAAAGATTTTTTCTTCTAGTGTCTTCGTTCATGGGTTGAATTCGGCCTCCCTGACCGTCCCTAGGCCAACCCAGCCTTTAATTGATTTAATAATGGGTACCTTGGGTGCTAATGACTCTAGTAGTCAAGGGGAAAATCAGGCGGCCGGAGCTTAGTACTGACCACACTATCTCCCTAGTGTGCCGTATGGTCATGAATCAGATAACTCTATAGTATCTGCCCCTCAGGGCCCTCGAGGCTTGTTACGGGACTGATTTTTTTTTTTTCTTAATCTGCTATTTATAGACTTGCCCCCGCCTCAAAACTGGCATTATTTAATAAGTTTCCAAATTGTATCTCGTAGTTTTAGAAACAAATCTATTTGAATTTATTTATTTCTGATGTCTAAGTGAAAACCTATAAATGTGCTTCAGCGTGAAGGAGCCATTCTGAACAGATTCCTTAATTTCACTCGATGATGGTGATGTCCCATCTTTCCCAAACTACATGAGTGTATAAAACAAGCCCAACCACCAAATAACAACTCACTCCAGGTTAAAAAAAAACAGTAGTTATAAAATGCACAAAAGTTTAAGTAGCTCTGCTACATTTTTAGATAGAACGCTCATTTTTGCATCATTCAACTACAAATGAGGTGCAGGATAAACCCCTAAAGTTATGGCATCTCAATGCGGGACACCCTGTATATATATGACTATTACCTCGCTGGGCTCTCTGTCGCACGTATTCACTCGCAGCAATATTTCACTTTTTAAAGCTCGACAACCGGAATTCAGGACTGATTTTTTTGCAGACAACCCTATACCACCGTGTTCGTAATGAAATGATCTTTATTTTAACTTAACTTTAATTCATTAATCAGACCGATGCAAGTTACTCTTTTCGAGTTACCTGTTTACACCCGGCAACCCAAGAGTTGTGACAGGAAAAAAATAGACAACCTATCGTTTGCATATTCTATAGGCTTCATACTTTCGATTGGTATGGAAGTTGTCTATTAACCAAACTAATGCAATTTTGAAAAAAAATTAATTCTAAATTTTTAAGAATTCATATGCTTGACTGATTTTTTCCAGGTAACCCATTCAAAATATCTTTATTGACATAATTAATTTATTATAAAATAATTTTCATCCATTAACAAGCTCGATGAAGGTCATTGTATACTGGGATCTTAGACCATTATTTTTATTTGTGGTTCATTTCAACTATGCTGGCAGACCTTGAATTACTAGAAATAAACTGTGATTTTGTCCTCCATAGAGTTTAAGCTATACCTGGCGATGATCCACCAGAGGTAATAATATCCCGAACCCTTGCACAGCTTCCTCACCCATCAGCGTCCCCATTCAGAGCACTTCTTGGTAATGCTCGAAAATATAATGGGTGTTTCCAAACAACATCTTGGAGACATAATTTATTTTTTTAAATTTTAACGTCCATTTATTACTGACAACAAATTTTAACTTGTATTGGTTAAACTCCTGTTACTGGTAACCTATAGATAACGGGTTATCTCTATGTTATCTGTTTGTTGACATTGGTCCGGAGCACCCCAGTGTCAAGAAACATTATTCTTTAATTACTTTCCAATTAATGAATAACATATAGTATGCGGCGCTAATGACCTAGATGTAGATGCGCCGTAAAAAAAAAAAAAAAAAAAAAAAAAAAAAAAAAAAAAACATATAGTATGATGGGAACTGTGCTATAATGTACTGTACAAAATTATATAGTAGCATTAATTTTGATTTAACATAATAAAATAACTGCTTATCTGCCGTGACAAAGCATGGACATTTAGCTAGTTAAATATATTTTTACAATATCTGGATTTTTTTCTTCTGGATTTTTTTTTTTTTTTTTTTTTTTTTTTTTTTTTTTTTTTTTTTTTTTTTTTTTAAATGTTTAACGTCTATTTATTATTAACTGAGAATTTTAGGATGGTTGTCTATAGGTTACCATCCTTAAATTAAATTTTAGTTAAGAATCTTTATTAATTTTTGATAAAAGTTTCCTCCTGTAGAATGTCTCCTTAAGCGTTTATTGTTTCAGAAGTTAATAAAAGCCGTCGGCCAAGTTTGGAAAGACAAAATACACTCTATGATGACCAATTCTATGGAGATAGCTATTATAATTCAGGGGACCAACAAACTTACTCCAAGGATAATAGGTAATATTTAAAGATGATTTTCTTAAGCTTCTATTGTGATTTGATTATTATTTTATTGTTCAATGCCTTGGATGATATCAGTTAATTGTTTAACTTAATTGCATACTTTTAGTTAGCTATCATGCTTAAGAGTGTTACCTTTTGACAGAGCTATTGGTGAAACTGAAAATGTATGAAATATGCATTATTTAGTATAAGAATGTTAAATATTTAAAGTGAACAACTCTTGGATTTCTACCCTCGTATTTAATTTTCATTCAAAAAATGTATTACTGTTTGACAATTACTGGTATTGTCCCTTACATTTTTCCTAGTATCTCAACAACAGAGCTTCTCTTCTAAATACATTAAGGGTGCTAATTAACCAAACTTCTTTTAAATAGCATTATTCTCCTCTAAAAATCGACATTGCCTTCTAAATTACTAGGTTAGTTACTCGTAACAAGCATCTAAATTATACTATCTTATCCCTTAGTTATATTTTATGTAAGCCACTCTAAATATAACTAAGCATGGTGGTTATTTTTTAGCAACTAAATTAGTAACATGCATTGAAGCAGTAAACTTCTAAAATATTAATATATGACATCAAAAAAGATATACTATAGCTCCTAATTTTTTTTGTCAGTACGTTTAAAATTTAACTCATCCCACATTAATTGATTTGAGGACCTTTTGTTGAAGCTGTAAAACGTAAAATGGTGATGGAATGTAAAATCTGTGGCTGAGTTAGTAAATTAGATGGCAATATACAATAAGAAGGGCAAGTTAAGATAATTGTTTATCTTTACTTGACGCTTTCTATAGAATACAGTAGACTCTCTCTAATCCAGTGTCGTCGGGACCACGGTACATTGGGATTAGAGAAAACACCTTATTAGAGAAAACACCTTATTAGAGAATTCAGTTAGAAGCGGTCACTTATGTATTTTAAAAACCTTATTATTTTAGGATATAATAATATGTACCATTTTTAATATTGCTTATTAAAGTAAAATGCAGTTACCGAATTATAAAATAAATTCAAAATACGCAAATCCTTGCTGGTATATTATTAACAAGTGCATATGCATGTCAAAGTTTCAAGATATAAAAATATATAGACAGGTGCCTTAGTAGAAACATTTTTTTCTTCATATTAGAAACACAAGATACTCCTCTAAAACGAAACATATATGCTTTCTTTGACTTCCATTCAATGAAATACCAGGAAACAAATGTTTGGCTAGCTAGGAAGGGAAGGTTTTCTAGGAACTCCCGAGCCAGTTTAGCTCTGGTGAGTTCTGAGACCAGTCAGTCATTCCTCTCGGAGACCGCTGGATTAGAGAGAGCAATGGATAAGACAATGCCGGGGAAGGGAGAGTCTAATGTATTTAGTTGGTGTTTTAAACAGGACAAATTAGTTTATTAGAGGCTATCTCATTTTCTTGTTGTTTATTGTAAGCTTAAATCCTATGGAAATTGTTTTCTCCTGCTTTCATCACGTATTTAATTATTCTACTCTAATTTAAAAAATGTGTGAATCTATAATTGAATGTAATATAACTTGATTTTTATAACATAAAGTAATGATTTGTGAGAACGTAAAAAAATCATTGTTCAAGGATACCACGCATCACCGTGATTTGAAGCCTGGTATCCTATTTGGTTAAGGCACTTCCCGAGGGACTTGGTTCAAATCCCAACCCGGCAATTCATTTTTCTAAAGACTTTAATTTATGTTTTATTTATTTTTTCAATTTTATTTAAGTAAGAATGCCTTCTTTTTCAGAGGTTATGACCAAACTTGTGAATATGGTACTGATTATTATAATTATGGAAGTACTTATAAATACCCAGATGATAGGTATGTACAAAAAGTTCCTGAAAACAGAACATTAATAACGTATATTTATATTTTTGTAGACTATACATTTAAATTTTAATTCCTATTTGAAGACACTGACTTTTTTATCCATTGTGTTCACATTCTGGAATTTGTAGATAATTATCTCAGAATTTAGGCTATTCTGACACAAACTTATGTTCAAATGACCAGATCTTCAAATCAAATATTGTCACTCACATTTCACATCCCCCCGTAAGTCAATTTTCCCAACTTTTCAGGATAGCATTAAAACTGAATTAAAATAAAACTATAATGATCTCTAACTTCCAACTTATAAGTATACAATGCTTTCTGACTTAAAATATATTTTTGGTAATATTTAAACGAAAAAACTTGCCTAAACTAGATGAGAGAGATACACGGTTGTGCTCAAGTGTTCGAAATGAGGTTGTTTTACACGGAAGTAATAGAGTCAATTTTAGCGCACTCTATTGATTTTTTTAGAAAAAATGTCTTTTGCCATCAAGTCCGGGAAACAGTAACGATTCTAAAGACAACAATAACTCAATTTCGCTAAAAATCAACCTAAGCGGTCGTGAAATTTTAGCAGCAGTTTATTTGAAATGTACAAACACAATGGGAATTATTTGTTTATTTTTATTTTTTCCTGTTAGTTAGTGTTGAATTTTTAATAAGTCTGTGTTTTGTTTTTATACATAATACCATTAATCCTAATGAAATGTAACCATTTATAATGAAAACTAGTAATAGTCTAACCATAGGGTAACCAGGTATAATTTCTTTATAAAATGGTATTATTTATAATAAATCAACAACAAATTAAAATTATTATTCCCTTATCATTTTAATGAAATTTACATTTAATTTGGTAAGGTTTGTCTTAGTTTTTTAATTACTGTAATGTTGTTGCGCCCCATATATCTGTTCATGTCTTCCCCTTATTTATGCCGCCAATTGAATGTATAAATAACCAAATAGGCTTTGAGAAATAAAGTGTATTTTTTTTCACGATATTATTATTTCAATTTTTCATGTAGTGATAGAAAAATCCTGATATGTGGCCTCTTCTCCCAACTAACCTTATATTTGTTTGGAAATTTTTTAATGATAATTAGGAAAAGCCTACAAACAATGTTAGGCTCCTTTTTATGTCTTCTTTTGTAGTGTAGGATTTCTCCTGCAGTCATTTTCGAAAAACAAAACAATTTTATTGGACCAATACAAAACGTATTATACACAAAACAATATTTGTAAGATAAAAATTTAAAGGGTTAAAATGTCTTGATAAAGTCTGTGTTTTATTCGCGAGGTTTTTCTTTGTCCAAGTTGATAAAACATGGAACTGCTGGAGGCTGGAAGGGTCTGGTGAAATTTTCGCACTAGCTTTTCTATGTGAGTGAAAAATGGATCAACCTCCAATTCTCTATGGATCTGGCTGTTCCTTACGAACCAAGGAGCATTGGACACTATTCGGAGTACTCTGTTTTGAAATGTTTGTAGACGTTTTATGTGTGTGGTTCTAGCGCCAAACCAGACAGGACATGCGTACGTTAGTATGGGTAGTATTGTCAATTTGTATAGTAGTGTACCACAGGTGTGTTTTAGGGGAGTTTTTCTATTTATTAATGGGTAAATTTGTAACAGTCGTGTGTGAGCTTCTTGTAGTTTTTTGTGTATGTGATGTCGCCAAGTCAGTCTTGTGTCTAGATGTACTCCGAGATAGCGTATACTCTGGTCTTTTGGAGTCCAGAGAATTGAGTGATGACCAATTTTCAGCTCTGGTAAATCTTCATTTTGGAATTTTCTGAGAGAAAACACTTTACATGAAGATTTCACCGGATTTATCGCTAGTTTCCATTTTCGGAACCAGGATGACACCTCATCTGCAGCTTCTTGCAAGTGAAGAATCGCTTCCTTGACGTCGGTGCTCTTCGTGATGATGAGTGTATCGTCTGCAAAGGTAGCAAGGGCTGAGTTGTCAGGTTCTGGCATATCACTGCAGTACAATATGTAGAGCAATGGGCTTAGTATGGCCCCCTGCGGTACACCAGCTTTGATAGTTCTTTTCGTGCTGAGTGTTGTCTTCACTCTTCCTTGGAATGTCCTGCCACGAAGAAAGGAGGAAATGATGGAGTAGAGGTAAGCTGGAGGCTTGGTGTTCCGTAGCTTGTGCAGGAGTCCTTCGTGCCAAACTGAGTCGAAAGCGTTGGCTACGTCGAGAAACAGTCCAGTGGCGTATTCCTTCTTATTAAAACAATCTGTTATCATTTCAGAGACTCTTTGTAATTGTTGGACAGAAGAGTGCTTCGGTTTAAATGCGAACTGATGGTTAGGTATGCTGTCTAAAAGATGTCTTCTTAATCTAACGTCAACGAGCCTTTCGAGAAGTTTCCCCAGAGTATTCAGCAGACTTATTGGCCGATAACAGCCAGCGTTGTTCTTCGGTTTCCCAGGCTTGTGGATGAAGATCACAATGGTATGTTTCCATCTTTCTGGATGGGTCTCCAGGAGTCATGTTTGTCAAGTAATTGCTGTATTTGTTTATCCTGTCTTTGTCAAGTTCAAAACGAATATTGCGCGATAAACGGTTTACTTGTCGCTTGAGTTCCGGGTCTCTAGATCTTTGCCATCTCTTTCGAAGAATATTTTTTTCATGGATGAGTTTTAGAACATGTGGGGGCGTGGTTGTATTGGATAATCGACAGCTTAATGATGGGTTCGTTTTTAAAGAATTTTGTACAGCCATGTGTATCGTTTGAATGAATTTTGCTATAGTCGAGTCAATGTCATGACTGGATTTGTATGTAAGTGGAATGTCCGTGTTGTCATGCATTTTCCCCAGTCTATAGGTCCATTGACGAGTCTTGGTGGGGGTGGTTCAGATTTTGGATTTTCATGGAAAGTAAGAATGACAGGTAAATGGTCAGAGTCTAAGTCAGTAAGTGCGTCATGATATAATGGCAATTGGAAGTTCTGAATTATGGCTATGTCTAGTATGTTGGATTTGTAGCGTCTTTGAGTGGGGTAAAATGTTGGTTCGCCAGGTGATGAAATAATGAGTCCAAGATTTTCAGTAATTCTCAATAGTTGTGTCCCATTATTGTTTTGCTTATGGCAATTCCAAGAGGGATGTTTACTATTTAAATCACCCATCATTATTGTAGGAGCCCCTGTAAATAGTTTTTGAAAATCGTTTGGTATGAGCCGAATCCCAGGTCTGCTATACGCAGATATTATATTAACACTACTCCTGTTTTGAAGTACCAAACTAATTCCTACTGCTTCTAGGCGATCAAGGGAGGGCAGAACCAAACTATTGTGGGCTAAATGTTTCTTAATTAGAATTGCGACTCCACCACGTCTAGATCGTTGGTCCGTTCTGTACATTTGGTATCCTGTTGTCCTGTATTTGTCAGTGCTAATAAGATGTGTTTCAGTGATGCAAGCAACGTCAATGTCGTTTCTGCTGAGAAAGTTTGTCAGTAAGGTCTGTCTTTTTTTTAGTCCGTTTGCATTCCAGTTAAGTAAAGAGAGATTGGCCAAATTAGGAACTGTCATTGTTTAAAGAAGAGAAAATAGATGTTAAAAAGTTAGTTATGAAAGCTTTTAATGTTGGAATAAGTGGTTTTATAAGGTTGAGAAGTAGGTCTGTCATATTGTTGATTGAATTTTGGTTAGTGTCAGTAAGGTTGGATGTTTTAGTCTGTTCTTCGTCTGTTCTACGATGCTGAGTCCATGCGTTCTGTCGCGGTAAAGAGGTTAGTCTTTGTAGAGTGTTAGTTGGTAGGTTTTCAGTTGGAGGTGGTGGTGGAGGTTTTGCTGGAGCGGGTTTAGAGGGAAAGGGTTTAGAACTCCTAGTGGGGAAGGATTTATTTTCAGAAGCTATTATTTTTTTTTGCAGTATGTTTTTTAATTTTTTGTATTCCAGGCATCCTCTATAGTTTGCAGAGTGGTTGCCTACACAGTTTACACAGTGGGATTCAGTGCTATTTCGATTAGGGCAAGCTAAATAGTTGTGATCTCCCGAACACTTAGCACATTTTGTGTCTAAACGACAGTAATTTTTTGTGTGTCCCATGCGGCAACAGTTTTTACACTGAAGAACACCCCTATGTTGCTTCCTTTCTTCAACCGAGACTATTGAATAAAAAAGGGTTTCTAGGTTAAATATTGATTTACCGTTGGGACTATTTTCCAGCTCTACTGCAATAAGAGGTGTTGGGAACCGTTCTCTGTTCAGTAATCTAGTAACCTTGGAGACAGGGTATTTTTCTGACAATTCATCAAACAGTTCTTGATCGGTAATACTGTATGGCACGCCTCTAATAATAACCGACAATTTTCTGTCCGCGGGATTTCAGAAAGTATAGTACTTTACGTCCTCTTTGTCGTAAAATTTGGTCAAAGAACGGAAATCGAAGTTAATGTAACTTTTATTTTTTTAAAACACTGTTGCAAACAAAATTTTGACTTTACAATAGTTTTTATGTCACTTAAAACTTTTTGGTAGTCGTCAGCGTCACAAACGAATATTGGTGGGATTTTAACACTATTTTTATTTGTTTCTGTATTGTTATTATCGTCATCATCATTTAAGTTTTGAATTGGAGAGAAAGAATTATGAAGTTGAACTGGTGTTGAAACAGTATTTAAAAGAGCTGATTTTGAACAATATCTATTTCTTTTTCTTTGAGGTTCAATGAATGGGTTTGATTTGGTCTCCAGTGAAAACCGCTGTTGAGAACTAGCAGTGTTGCCAATCGCAGGGAATTCAATATAATAATTAGAGGGGTTACCTGAGGTTCTGAAGTGAATGGTAGATCTCCCGTTGCCATGGAAACGTCTTCACTTACTTCTTCTGTACTGCCTAGGTTAGGATCTTCCTTCATACATTCCAGGCTTTTCCTCTTTCCTCCTTCCTTCCGGCGCCCAGTTTTCATACTTCTTCTTAAAGAAGGTATTAATCCGCGCCAAAGCGGATCAAATTCTTGCGAATACACTTTGTAATAGTTGCACAATACTAATCTTTAAACAGAGTGAAAAAAGAACCTAGTGAACACACTCAGCAGAACAGCTGAACCTTTCAGTCATTTTCGAAAGGAAAGGAAAATATGTTAATCTGGTTGAGTTGAAACCTCCCATCCGAAGCTCATTATATGCTGTACAGTTCTTAAAGAGACATGAGGCCAAGCATTGTCATATTGGAATAGTACATTTTTTATATTTGTCAACTTTGGCCATTTTTCTTTAAATCTCTAATTCTCTGTGAAATAAGAATAAATCTTTGTGGGGGAGACCTGTGGGTGTTTTGAATTTCATGGTTGACACACACACACACACACACACACACATACACACACAGCTATATATATATATATATATATATATATATATATATATATATATATATACACCTACACATACGTATATACTAAAATTTGACGTTAGCCCCAAATGCATACATTAATATAAAAATATTCTGATCTTGGCTTACTTTTGAAATGTCTTTTTTGTGCATAATAGAATAAGAATATTTATAAAATGTCTTCGCTAAATGTGTTCAATATATTTTATGGCAATTTTTAGTCCAGTTAGGCTATGTTTTATTTAGAAACGTTTTATAAACAAATAAATGTGTTAACAGCAGGTACGGTGAAGAGGAAGAAGACAGACAATGGGACAGTGGAGGGAGATATTATCGGAAATCCATGACCCTCAAGGAACAATATGAAAACCAGGTGAAATATATCATAAAATTCAATTTTAAAGAATCTATTTTTTTTTATTTTTTTTCTCATAAAGTCAGAAAAGTTTAAAATGTCAAAGGAAATGCCATCAAATGATATTCAAGAAAAATATAATTTAGTGAAAAAATATTAAACTTTAATTAGTTATATATTAGGTCGTGGTGCACCTTAGGGGTAACTTAATCGAGCACAAGTGTCAATTTCACTTTTGCAGGTTTATTTGGCTACTAACTCATATAGGAAACTGGAGAGGGGAGTTGTAGTAAGCCAAAGACCCTCTCATAGAAACCAGAGAAAAAATTGATTTATGATTTGTTGATGTTAACCCTTTCATTGATGGCAAATGAAGGGACTCGCAGCCTGATACACTCGATTCTTATCCGTCTAGCTCACCCCGTACACTCGCCAATCTCTCCTCATCTCCACCTCACTACCGTTCAACTCTTTCGTCTCTCTAAGCATCCTCTTGTTATATATTTGGAATTAATTACTTATAATGTTGAATGTATGATTGATAATTTTATACTAAACTAAAAGAAATTTTCTATCTTCGAAAAGCAAATGACTCAGATAAGAAATGATGATATAATTACTTTATTGATATCATTTATAATATATACTAATATAAGGAGTCTATTTGTATTGACCGACTAAACAAGATCCAAATTGTGACTGAAATATATTAACTGCAACAATAAAGTTAGAGAGACAAGTCTGTGTACGACCCTGCAATAGGTGGTGAAGCACACCAGCTTCAGCCTCCAACAATTACCCATAACAATGACGATTGTAGGACTTAAATATTTAAAGAAAATATAATAGGCTTGTCTAATGCATAATTTCAATTAATATACAAAGAAGATATGATGAAATCGAAAATTATCTATTCGAAGAACCAGGTAAAACTCTATCGGTAATTAATAAAATCAACACGACAAGCAATTACACTAATTTTATTCGAGCTTATAGCACTAGGCGGGAGAAGTGACTTACGGGCCTAATGGGGCCATGAGTTATCTCGTGTGGGGCATCTGGGGCTCTGCTAGACCAGCACGAGTTAACTCATTCAGAGCAACTTTAAGGGTTTAGCAAATATGAGCTCAGAATTTTTGTAGAAATTGTTGAAGGAATTGTCTTGAGCAATTTTTTTTTTTTTTTTTATGGCACATCGACATCTGGGCCAAGTCTTGAGTAATGTACTATTTAGAATATTGTAGAACCCTAGTTAAACATCTATAAGGACATCAGCCTGATTTCGACTTAAAAGAAAGGACAAATTATTTTTTATTTATCTATAAATTACAATTATAGGTAAATAAATACATTTCCGAATAAGTTTATTTCATTTTGAAGTATGTTAAATAATAACATTTTCCTTTTCTTTTAGGTGAACATGAAGTATTCTCGTACCTCACTTCGGGAAAGAACTCCATTTCATCAACATTCTTCAGACCAAGAAGAGGTATTTAAGGGAACAAGTTTTTATTTTGCTACTTACTATCCAATATACAGATTGTTTCGCAAGTAGTTGACAATACTCAAGGGGGTAAAACAATACAAAAAATTTAGTTAAATGCTGCCAACTGAATGTTTCTTTCTAACTAAACTAAAGTATACTAAAACATGATTTTAGTATAAATCTCGCAATATTCTCTCCCTGTACACATTATTTTTTAACACTACATAACCTTCATTATGTATCAATTCCATCAAGAACAATTTCTATTTGATGCTGATAATATCACAAAAAAAACATGATATTAGCTTTATTTATTAGTTGTTTTATAAAATTGAGAGATAATCTCAGTTCTGAGTATACTGTTGGAAAGGTAATTAAATTTTACAACTTTTGTGAGATTCGGCACCTTCCAGAACGTTTTTGGATTTTGGAATAGTGATTCTCAAAAATTTGTCGCTAGTTAGACTTTTATAATAATATGAACTTTTTGAACAGTTATATTGGTTTGAAATAACACTTGTGATCATTCCAAGTGCATTCACCTTAAAGAAAGTGTAACGCTGATTTCAAAAACGTAATGTAATGTTAAAAAATAATGTGTACAAGCAGTGAAAATTGAAGTTTTTCCACAAAAAATATGTTTTTTTCTAAATGACCTTTGGAACGACATATTTCTAAAACAAAAGAAGTTAGAGCTGTGCGGCTGGTAGTATTTATCTACATTTAGCATAAATATGGTTTAGTGATGACTAAACTGAGAAAAAGCGTTACAAAAAAGTGTCCTCTGGCATTTATGCATGCACGAAAAAGAAGGCTGTATGTTATACAGTACATTACTTAGGTTTGTCGGGTGGACCTAAAGCATATTTATGTTTCTGAATTTGAGCAGGAGGCTCTAAACAATTTTTTGTCTAGTTTTACCCCCTAGAGTATTGTCATCTTTGTACACCCTGTATACATGTATTAAATATAATTTATTTCAATTTCATTTTATACCTATTAAACTTCCCTAAACATGATAATGCATCAAAATTAGGTCCCTTTTGCCTGAAAATTTTCACTTTTTGAATTATTGATGAGGATATTACAAAGATGAAGATCCAATCACTCCAACACCAAGTGCTATGGGTCAAATCAAAAAGTCAAAACCAATTCAAAATTAATAGTCAATTTTTAAAATATTTTGATATTATTCATAAGACTTTTATTCATTCAATTTAAAACAATAAATAGGTATATTAAGAAACTTAGTAGTTTTAATAAATTTACTATATCAAGGAACTGTATATTTATTATATAGGGGTGATATACACTGTCATTGACTTAATTTTCATATCTCTGACTTTTGGAAAAATTGATTTGCGAGGCTGGTGAAACTTCAAATGAATATAAAGCAGAAAAAAAAAGCACTTTGAGTTAAACAATGGTTTTCAAATTTCTGAAATTACTGCTTACTAAAACCATTTCATTTACTATCCTCAGATTTAATTAGGTTGTGATATCAATCCTGATAGCCAATTTGTTTAAGGCTTCCACAGCCTTTTCACATTTGTTTACAGGCAGCCCTGGAATCAAGTTCAAATCCTTCTTGGGGAATTTTAATGACTCTAAAATGAAAAATTTGAAAATTAATTAACTGTTGGTGTATTCCATCCTTTATTAGATGTGATGAGTTAATTAGTTATCCGCCTTTAATGAAATGATCAACAACTTGTCATGAATTTCTAATCGTAAATGTACAGAGGGGAGAAAGACAGCTCATTTCGGTTTCAGACAGTATTTCCAACCCATATGCTCATTTAGTTTTTCTATCATAACTATGTTTCTACATGGAACAAATGTTTTGACATAACACTACCTGCCTAAGTCTTTAACATTTATAAACATAACTCATTTCTTCCCTGTCCTAATTGCCCAATAAATAAACGAACACCCGACTGGTTTGTTTATTCTATAGCCTACAGAAATTGATAACTCCTTCAAACCAGGTTTTCTCATTAAGTCTTCCCTCCTCATTATCAGATGTATAGAAGCACTAATATACTTATACCAAAATATCTTAAATTTACTTTACTTCAAATGCTACAATCTTCATTGGTGTTTACTCTGCTTATTTGTGCCTTTAGAATACGATACCTAAGAAAACAACTAATGCCATTCAGGAAAACTTTTAAAAATGAATTAACAATATTTGTTAATAATTATTTAATAGCACTTAATCCATATTTATGCTTGATTTATTTATTAAATGAGCAATTAAGAGCATCAATTTACTATTCAATATATTAACCTTCAGTAAAATTGACTGATAATAGGTATAAACCCCTGCCGCATTGTTTCTATTATTGTTCTAGTTGGTAGGATCAATGCAAATTTTAAGAAATTTTTCAAAAATTCTTTCTTTCATGAGTGCAACCTCAATAGCTACATTTTATCAAGAATTGCTAAAATGATTCAAAGCTAAAATAGGTTATTTATTTTATAAATTTAATAAATAGAATAAAAAATTAATATTTTAACCATGACAGAAGTTATTTTTCTTTGTCTGGATAGTAGAAATATATATAAATGCATAATCTACAAGATTTTTTGAATTTATTTTCTTCCATTTCAGGTGTACTATTCAACAAGGGAGAGTTATGACGAAGACGATTTTTACCCTAAAACTGAATTTGTGGGTACGACTGCAAGACGAAAAACAGGTCGGCAGCTACCTGAATTCCCTCCTAGGCGGAACAAACCCAAGGTCTTACCTCAGATACCGACCAAAATCAGGCCTTCCCCTTCGCTCCCTCCGACGCCCGTTCGCACAAAGCCTATTCCACCCACTCGCCGTGCTGGGTCCCTCGAAGCAGAACCGCGAGACACTTATAATGAAGACTATAATTATGCTTACCTGAGCACGGACAATCTCAGCCAGACGCAGGCAGGTTCTGAACCAGTCATCCAGCTGCCGTCCTTGGAGGATGCGAGAGTGAGGAGGCAAAATAGTATGAAGAATCGGCAGGCTTCATACCAAGAGGACTACTTTTATGGTACATCTGAGCAGAAAGAAGTTAAACCACCTGAACCTGCTCTTAACAGGTAATATTGTCATGCATAATATACAAAACATACACTAACAGAAAATAACAATCTGTACAGACTAACTGAGCTCAATACATGGACTAACAAAACGCAAAAATAAAAATCCTCCAAAGAATTATCATAAATATACTAAGACAGATATACCTCAGGAAAGTGATAGCCTGTCCTCAAATAAGCTTTAGGACAAGGAAGTTGAGCTGACTTACCGTCATCTGGGGTGAGTTCGGACCCATTTTCGAGGTTTTTTCAGGATAACAAAAGACTGAATTTTTATAAAAATCTGTAAACATTAATGTTATAACCCTAAATCTTTCTCTATCGAATAGTGTATTTTGAATATCTCAAAAATTTTAATTTTTTTTATTGCTAAAATGTGTCCAAATTCACCCCTACGTGTGGGGTGAGTTTGGACCGCCTTTAACTTCTGTCAAAATCTAAATTTAAACTGTAGTTGAATTTGAGTTCAGTCATAATTGACGATATTCGCAAGTGGAATATTTTCTATAACAACAACTATTTTTAGATTAACAAAATATTCTTTAACTTTTTCCTTTCTAACTACATTATTTCAACTACAAAGTCAACACACATATGGCGATGTTCTGGCTACCTGGTCACGTTGGTATACCACAAAGTACATCAGTAGAAATACAAGCAAAATTAGCAACACAGAGACCCTCAACAGACGTAGAAACCATAACTTCACAAAACATTATACTGGACGACTGGCAAAAAGAATGGACTAAATCTGAAAACAAGTTAAGACAGGTTAAAAACACGACAAGGGCCTGGTTAAACGAAAACCTCACAAGACGGGAACAAGTAGTATTAACCAGGCTTAGTATTGGACACTGTTTACTGACTCATGGATATCTAATGCAAAAGACAGAAAGACCAAGATGCAAACATTATAACGAAGATCTTACCGTAAAACATATACTGATAGACAGTAGACTGAGAGACAACTTGCAAATACCACATAACTTAATTGACATATTATTACCAGATAGCCCTTACATCTACACAATACGCAAACATTTAAAGACTAACAACATTTACTCTCAAATTTAAAAAAAAAAACCTCAATTAAAATATAATAGAATCTCAATTCAAGTATTAAATTCAACAACAAGCTTTAAATTAACATTTGTCCTGAACAAAAGTAAAATTTGTATTTATATTATTTATTTTTAGGCACTTATTTTTTAACTTTTTATATTATCTTATTGCTTATTGTTTTATCTCATTTTTTGTATATTTTATCATATTGTTGATTATCTATTTTATTATTATTATTTTTTAGTTATTATTATTTTTGTTTTCGTCTTATTATTATTATTATTATTATTTTTTTCCCAGACTGTGACTGTCTTTTAATATTATAGACCTATGAAAAGAGACCATCGCCAAAGTTACGGGTCTGAAACAAATAAATAAATAACTTTTTCCTTATCAACTTCTGCTCTACACTTTTGAAGCTTTGTGCAAAGGTGTTCCGTTAATAGCTGATTCCTTTTGATAGAACCATAAAACCATTCCAGTCCAGGTTTGTAGACTTAAAATCCTGACCCATCCAAATATGATTTTAAGATTTGGCAAATATTTTAATCGAGTTAATGGAAAGTCCAATTCAGCTGCAGTTGAAATTCCCTTTGCTATTTATTTATTCTTCTTGACTTAATTTTCCTTCTGGTAAAAGAAATCATAGAAGAAGTTATATCATTCCACTTAAGAATTAACCATTCTCGGCTGACACAATTGCATCTTGTGATGAGAGACCAACTTCTATACTGTGTGACTCACTATCGACTATAAATCACAAACTGACAGAATGTTTACAGTGAAAAAAGTATGACATACTTGATAGGTGCAAACTTATTACACACATATTTAACAATTTGAACACAACAAGCTTACTTGTCCCCCCCCCCCCATTATATCTTCCATTCTGTCATTGTCTGAATTTGTATTATTCAGACATTCTTGACAATTTTAACAATTAATAAAATATTAACAATGCAGTGGATAAAAAAGAAATATGTTTCTAATATACACTGAGATTTTGTTAAACTATACACTCATACTTGCCTAACTCCTTACTGAGTGTGACATGAAACATTAAAAATTAAATATAAACTTATATCATTGTTGCAATCCAACTATTTATCGTTAAAACACTTCACAATTTTTAACTCACAAAATTTATAATTGATAAACATTTTATTGCCTTATTATCCAAACCTTAAATAAATGAATAAATAACAGGTAATACTTTTTAGGAGAGGAGTTTTTTTTTTTTTTTTTAGGTTTACTGATACTAATAACCTTTATGTCTCAACTAAAAGTTAACATAGGTGAATATGGGAACATTTTTTCATAATTATTTTCTTTTTCAAGTTATTGGCAATATATAGACCCTGCGCATTACTCATTAAGTTCTTTACAATTCCTTTAAGACTACTGCAGTGCACATTCCAAAACATCGAACATTTTTTAAGTAATACATCGCACTAAAGCAATAAAATAAGTGTTAAAAGCAGCAGGTATGAAGTCAAAATTTTGATTTGAAAGTCGGTAAGAGGGAGTTTAAAAAAAATGAGTGGGACACATTATGGCGCTAATGGCCCAGATGTCGACGCAACGTAAAAAAAACAAAAAAAAAAACATACATTAGTCTGATGACAGGAAAAGAGCTCATACTAAAGTCTGGGGACAAAAAATAGAATAAAACTTGTTAAAACAGCTTTAATTGTACTTCCATTGATATATGTACATATTATTATGGACAAAACTGATAAACTAATTAGTTTTTAATTTAATTTCTACAAAATAGTAGATGACTAAGTAAGGAAAACTAGTTTTTTTACCAAAAGCTGGAAAAATAATATAAAATTATTGAAGGATTAGCAGCAACAAAGAGTTAACTCCATTTTTAGGCCAAACAGGGAAAACATTATTCTTTTGTTTGGCTTAACAAGGAGTGAATTCCTGTTGATAGTTCTCAAGATATCTGCTAGAATGAGCTAGCTGAAGGAGTTTTTCTTCCTTAATATGTGAGAATAGTCAAAAATAAAGTATTCAGTTCTATATGTTGGACTGGTTTTTGAAAATGCTATGATCATTAGTAGTTTAGCATTATTTTTTTTTCTTTGGAGCTTCATTTTTAATGTAGTTACTATTTACTAGAAAGAGCGTTTGGGGCTTAGAATTTAGTTAGTACACTCGTTACTGTGTTCTTTTCTTGAAATGAACTAATTTTCTTGAAAATTGTCCTTATTCAGTGCTTCGTTACTTGAAAAGGAAAATAATTTTCAATTATTTGAGACAAGAAGGAGATAACGCCAGAACAAAATCGACTCTAGAATTGCGAATTTGAGCAATTTCTCAATGGAATTTTGCCAAAACGTGTAGTGGTAGGTGACAAATAATTGGACGCAGGCAAAGGCGATTAAAATATATTCTCTGTTTTTGACACAGTTTTTTCCCCAAAAATTATAAAAATTGGAGTTAACTCCTTGTTGCTGCAAACACTTCAATTTCCTTTTTTTGCGCTAACCTGCACAGATAGACAAATATTTTGTTTTATTAATAACTTTAGAAATGATAAGCCTGATTCAAATTATTGATATTGTTAGAAATGAAAAGAAATTACAAATAAAATTATTTTTCTATTTTCAGGAGAGATACATTGAAAAAACAGCAACAGAGGAGAAATGAAGTGAAGGAATCAAAGGATCTGGACTCGAGAGAATCACGAGAAGAAGACTCCTTTGAGACTGCAATGTCTTCACTTGGATCAAGGAGGTTTGATTATCCTGATAACTCTCCTCCTGCTACTGTTGTTCAGACTCAAGCGGTCGTGCATAATAACCAATCCCAGCCTGTGATACAACCCCCTCCCCAACCTACAGCACAATCTTTTCAGTCTGTCCAACAGTACGCTCCTCAAAAGACGCAACAGTACTCACCTGCTTCTACTCAAAAATATGATTCGCCTACTTCTCATCATTACCAGCCACTTTCAGGGACTCAGTACCAGTCGACACCACAACTACAACAGCAACAATATAACGACAAATACCAGTCACCTCCACAGCAATATCAATCGCCAACACAACAGTACCAAAGCCCTCCACAACAGTATCAGTCACCGACCTCACAACAATATCAGCCACCCTCACAACAGTATCAGCAATCACCACAACAGTATCAGCAATCAC
Source organism: Gonocerus acuteangulatus (assembly GCA_946811695.1). Taxonomy (NCBI): domain Eukaryota; kingdom Metazoa; phylum Arthropoda; class Insecta; order Hemiptera; family Coreidae; genus Gonocerus; species Gonocerus acuteangulatus. The sequence goes on along the minus strand of OX328124.1, from coordinate 37,789,165 downwards.
CACAACAGTATAGTAAAACTGCTCCAGGGCAACGGGACTATGAATCACCTACACAACAGTATCCACCATCAGGATCAAATAATAATAAGTTTCACCAGTCGCCTTCAATACAACAGAATGGATTTCGTGACCGTTATCTTCCTGCACAAGACTCTATCGATAGTTACGCGGAAGACGATATTGTACAGGACGATTATTCGCGTGAATCGCCTGCTTCAGTTGTAGACAGATTCGAACCGGAAAATGAACGGTACCTCGATTTCGAACCGGAACCCGCGCCGTCCTCACCCAAGTCCCCTCTTCGTCATCAAGACTCTCTTCGCCATCAAGATTCTCTCAGGCACCAGGACAGTATAGATGAACCGTTACCGATTGAAAAAGAAGAAACAATAGATATGGTAGAAAAAATGTCCCCAGAAAAACAAAAAAGTGTTTCCTTTGAAGAAGAAGAAGAACCTCAACCGAAAGTGAGCCATCCTAGAAGGACAGCAAAGGAAAGGTGGCACTGGGCGTACAACAGGATCATCCAGCAACTAAATGTGAGTACATTACTATCCTTATAAAAGCATGTAATATTATTTATATAAACAATACATTCTTTGTAGAAGAGCCATCTATCTCTTTTACAGACATCCTTTGTATATAATATAAAAATCTTATATATTTTAGGTCCACATATTGATGATACATTTTTCTATTTCATGTCACTAATTTAACCCTTTAACGGGCACATTTCGCTAGCTATGTTGGATTTTTTAAAATTTATATTTGGGAGTCTGGGGGCATCCATTTACTAAATATGAACCCAGGATGTTAAAAAAACATTGTATTCATGAATACGGGGTAGGCCGCTTATTCGGCCCTTGCCCATGCCAGACATCGGGAATCCCCCGGATTCTCAATAAAAAAAAAAAAAGAATTTGCTGAATAATAGTATAAAGTTAGCCCACAATATCATTTCAGAAAGAATTGAGAAAAACATTTCATTAGTAATGCCAAAAAAAGTAGTTTTTCCTTCCAGTCTCACGAGAGTAAGGTACTTATGAGACAAATCAATCAATAACATGTAAGCGATATTCTCATTTCAATTAAAATCAATTAATTCCTAATCTAGAATGTATAAAAGAATTATTACATACTTAGAAACGATTTCCGAATAAGATGAGTAATCCAGAGAGCCAATAATGCACGGCCAACACTGAAACAAGTGCCAACAACTGACCGGTCGGGTGCGGGGACGGGCAAGGGCCGATTAATCGGTCAGTTTCGTCATATCTTGCCTCCTCGCCCCTTAGAGCTCCTAATACTATTTTTCGGCATACCCCGGCATCAAGCGAGAAGATTTGGAACCAATCCCGTCGCACTTGCGTCATTTTTGAATTTCGGCGGGTAGAGGCTGCATAATCGGCCCTTGCCTGTTAAGGGTTTAAGCCTTATAAACTAATGAATTTAACTTTTTTTTTTTTTGATTAAAATGAAATTCTTTGCCAGTGTACTCTGGCTCTAACTATTCCTTAACATGCTGGCGTCCGAGAGATGTGTTCTGCTGGCCTAGGGTCATGGTGTTAGCTGATATCTTGACTTTCTTTCAATCCCCACTAGTCCAGACCTTGTCTTATACCCTTCATATTTGGTTTGGGACCTCATTACATTATTTGTGGTTAGGTTTGCGGGTCTGGTATCATATGATCAATCAGACAGAATAATTCCTTCAGCGGGCCCGCTGTCATGGCTTATGTGACACTTAACTAAATTGTAATTAATCCACTAAAAGTACATTATTTCAAAAGTTTCTTCACTTATTTATTTTTTTTATATGCGTGCCAAAATAACTAAACAAAAGGAAGACTTGGGCCCTGATGGAAATTTTTTCGAAGCCGTCAGAAAGTGTTAAGCTGATATTCAGTCACACATAACTCACTGCAACACTAAATATCTCAATATTAAAGCAATATTCTTGAATATTATTTGATAATCGAGTCCCTGTAGTTAGGGATCTAAAAACATGTTAAATAGTTTTAAGAAGTGTATTTCAATGATTCTGTCCCGATTATATCTCGGTATGGTGCTTAGGCAATTTTCTTCTTTTTTTTTTTTTTAGTTTACTACATTCTTCTAAACATTCTGTACAAAAAAGTCAGAAGTTTTGGGATTAAGATGAAATCATTTTTAAGTACTAGACATTTTTTTTAATATTTCTCTAGGGGTTAAACATGCACAAACCATGGGCCATGTCTGCCACCTTCCTTGTACTGTTTTGGACATGGCCCTGATTAGCAGAAGGTTTGCCTACCTATAGTTAGGCTGGTTATATAATTTAAATAGCCTTACTGCCCCTGAAGAGGCATCAATGGGTGTTAAATCGGTAAGACATTTTTAATTAAAAATAGTACGTATAAGTGTTTTTGTCTTATTGACTGACCTTCTGAATTTTTTTTATAAAAATCACTGGTTATATGTTTAGTAAACAATGCGCAAAATAAATTCTTTCCTGTACGAATAATTAAAAGATTTTAGAATTAATTTCGAAATTGCTGATCAAATACATTTTGATGTTGAGTTTGTTTTTTTTTACTGTGTTTTGTAAAAGGTTAATTTTAATAATATTTTAACCACATAAAATTAAAATGGCAGGTATTAACATACTTTTGGTGAAAGTATTTTTAATAGATTGATTAGCAGTTGATTAGCTCCCAAACATATGGTTGTTCAATGACTACTAATATTGATTCCACAAGGATAGACTGCATTTTTTTTTTTTTTTTTTGGTCTTTACTCATAAGTAGTCCAGTGTCATTCCCGGGTTCGCCCTTGGCTCCAAACCAAAGACCAATTTTTAAAAAAAATTTAAGCCTTTTATTTTCAATGTTTCATTACCTACTTACAGGAAAATGTTTACACTAGATTTTGCCCCTCAACTAAATCTCCCTGATACATGACATCTTAAAAAGTTACTATTGAAGTGCTGTATACTTGGGAGAAGTAAATTTGTACTAAATCTCCCTGATACATGACATCTTAATAAGTTACTATTGAAGTGCTGTATACTTGGGAGAAGTAAATTAGTACTAAATCTCCCTGATACATGACATCTTAATAAGTTACTATTGAAGTGCTGTATACTTGGGAGAAGTAAATTAGTACTAAATCTCCCTGATACATGACATCTTAATAAGTTACTATTGAAGTGCTGTATACTTGGGAGAAGTAAATTTGTACTAAATGACCTACTAAAATGTTTACTAGGCTGAAGAGTTTAGAGGTAGGTTGCTTAGTTGCCTCATGAGGGTCCAATCATTTTTATTGAAGAATCTGATATGAACTCTGGTTATAATACCAACTGCACATGGTCAGTCATCCATTCTGGTAGTGGCTACGCCCAGACGTTGCTTAACTTTGGTGATCAACGAGAATCAGTGCATTCAATGTGGCTATGGCCGTCGGATACTATTTAGTGAAGCTTTAATTTTGAACTTCTGCCTATATCAAAACTTCAATAAGTTATAGTTAACTCTCGATGGTCTTAAAATGTCTTTTCCCTTCTAAGTAGAGATTCAATTTTATTTAAATTTTAACACCCATTATAATTAGCTCAGAATATTAGGACGGGTTATCTATAAGTCACCACCCTCTTCTAGCCAGGATAGGGCTGATGCCATTTCTTTTTTCCAAAGAAAAGCCGCCAGCCCTAGTTGGAATCGAACCCACGACCTTTGGCACGGAGTGTTTAGTGCTCACGCCTTTGCCTCCAAGATTCAATTTTAGTTTTATTTAACATGTGACAAAGAAATCATGATTTTAGAGTAATTTATTTTTTTACAAGTTCAAACTTGATCATTTTGTTTTACAAGTTTATACAAAATCATAATTATTTTGTTTTTAAAGAGAGCTCTACAGAAAGCAATGTTTGTTGTTGGCTTGAACATTTTATTTCAGGAGATTTAGCTTTTAAAAAGCTAGACAACTAATGTTCTTTTAAATGAATTGGTGATGAAATTCTCGAGGATCTAGTGGGCAAAAATAGAAATGTAGTTTTAACACACATGAAATAACAGAAATATTCAAAAGGCTACCAAGTTTTGCTTGAGATTTGAGTTTGTCTATTTGCGTTTTAGAAAACCGACTTATTTTGTAGGCTTGAAAATGCGAAAAATGAATTGTGTACATCAATCAGCCAATGTTTAGACCTTCATTGGGACGAGGTCTGGATCGTCCGTTTGTTTCTTTTTTTTTTCATATGATTACTATTGATGAAGTTCAAGAAATTGGCCAAGAAAATTAATATATTTATCACTACTATGCACTATGTTCATGTATGCATTTTAATATGGATCTCATGGCTCATCGAATAAAATCAAAGATGGCATAATATGATTAAAAGTATTTATCTCAGTCCTATTGCTCCATGATATTGAACCATGTAAAGATGGCTTTGGTGTATGTAAATAAGAATTATTGATCCACCATATAATCCATTCATCTCATTATAAAGGCCTAAGTATGGTGGTATTGAAAGCAGCCAGGGAATCCCATTGTAAAAAGATAATAGCTGGGTATATAATCAGTTAAAGTGGGTAACCAGGTCAGTGTGAGGCCTTCCTGTAAATTCTAATGGAGGCCATGTTTTACTTATCAGTTCTGATAAAGCTAATCAAGAACAGCCCTTTTTCTTTAACTCAACTTTCACAACTCTTTGAAAGAATATTGCTTACTGTCTTGTAACACCAATCCAATGGTGGTGATCCCTCAAGGCAATAGTTCAACTTACAAGGGCTAAGCCCTTGTACTTATGTGTGTTAACATAACGTTATTACCCCCATTGTAATTTGGAAAGCTAGGAATAAAATCAGTTAATACTTTGTTTTCAAGCTTCTCAGGTGCGTATATAGGAAATAATTTTGAAGAGGGGGTTGGGAGCATTTGGGGGGTATGGGAAACTAACAATCTAGAACTATGCATAAAACATTCCAATTTAGCGTATGCAATGAAACAAAAAAAAAGAAGAAAGAAAGGAATTATTCATTATTATTATTTAAATTTTAAAGTCCATTTATAATTAACTCAGTATTTTAGGGCCGGTTATCTATAGGCTACCACCCTATTCTAGCCAGGATGTATTTTCTTTTATTTGAAATAAAAGTCACCACCCTAGTGGGAATCAAACCCAGGACCCTTGGAACGGAGTGCAAACACCTTAACACTCACGGAGACCGGTCCTTCAGGAATTATTCATGATAAATCAATAATGAGTAATACCTAAATGAATTGGGTTGCTATAGTTTCATCTTTCATATATTTCTCAAAATTTCTCTTGGTATGCATTTATAGCCCTGATGAAGGCTTGAATTTCTAGCCGAAACATTGGCAAAAATAAAACGCATTTTCTTATAAAAAATGTAGTTTTATTAAGATTCCACACGACCGAACCCTGACTATATCTATTTTCGTAATCCGAACGTTAAACGATCTCCTCTCAAAACGTTTCTGACAATTTTCTTCTGAAAGACACCCGTCTCGAATATTGCCCGAGTAAGTACGAACCGAGAATTTCGGCCGAAATGTCTTAGGTTATGTGGAGATATAAGTTTTTGAAAGAGATGACCAGAGCGAGGGTGCTGTAAAAAGTCTATATAAAAGAGGATTATAGAGAGCTCGGATAATAGCGGGTTGAGGGTGTAACCCTGCGGGGCACCTTCCTACACTGATTCCCACTCTAGCTTTCCAACATTCTCCCTCTCCTTCAGTCTCTCTAAGCCCCTTCATAGCGTATAGTTTCTACTATCATACAGGGCATTCTTGTTTTGGCTGTCTCAGAATGTTATAATTTCATAGTTTAAAACAGCTAAAAATCAACGTTCAAATGGTTGTTTTTATTTAAGTGTTAGGATGGGATAAACTATTAAAGGTTCCGTCAAGCAGGAGCTGTATAACTAAGCTCATTTCTCCCAATGTTCGTTGGTTTACGACTTATTTCTAAATAATGTTCATGGTTCAGGGGGGGGGGGTACAATACCCTACATAATGACGAAATAAACGTAAATAGTTTAGTTAAGAGGAGATCGTTGACCGTAGATGATGCAAGGTAGAGATTGTCGGGGTTCGGTCACTGCTACTTATTAAAACTACATTTTATCATAAAAAGTCCGACTCGCAGGAACTGCATCATCTTAGCGCGGTTCCTTTCTTATCCCTAGTCTAATTTGGAAAGATTAAAATATTTATTTATTGATAAGGCTTCGCAACTTTGGCGAATCGCCTGAAGATTAAAATAGAAGCAGTTATTATTTTGGTTCCACCAGTCTTGAAAGGTCTTGATTTACGATCTTACCTGGAAGGGTCGGTCAACACTTGAAAGGGTCCCGCTAGTTACAAGGTCTTGGAATCTAGGAAATCTATATTTCTAACAATATTTTTTTTTGTTATTTTACTTAACTAGTTTTATTGTAAAATACATTATCCAACTATAAGCAATTAAGAAATAACAAGGAATAAAAACAGACAAAAAACCGTTCGAATGAACGAAATCAATTACTTTAATGGTTTAAGCACTTATTTCTCCGATTGACATCGTCTAATTAAAACTTTTGTCAGAACATTTTTTGTAGAGCATTTAGTAAGCTTTCGAATGGTAACCTTTCGCTTCCCAAGATTTTCAACCGTTTTCGAGATATTAATGAAAGTATTCGAAGTTCCCAAAACTTTTCATTATTTCTAGCTATAGAAAATTGGTCTCATTTTACCTATCCTGTTTTACACACAAATACATTTTCTTAACATAAGAAATTACAAAAATAAAAATCAATAAAAAACTAAGGGAAAGAGACAAAAATTACAAAAAGAACGACCAACACCCGTTCATAAGAACTAAACAGACGTATTTGAAGTTTTAAGCACTTATTTCTTCGACTGACATCACCTAATCAAAACTTGTTTCAGAATCTTTTCTGTAGAGAATTTAGAAAGCTTTCAAATAGTTTCTATCCACTTATGAACATTTCCCAACCGTGTTCGAGATATTAATGAAAATATACGAAGTTCCCAAAACTTTTCATGTCTGTTCATAAAATATTTTATTCTAACCCTTCCTTAACTCCAAACGTAACCAAAGGTTTAAGATATTAGTTTTGATAAAATTTGAAATGCAAAAAATGTTTCAACTGAATCCCATGATTTTATGTACCAAAACCAAAAACGTTATTCAGCAACTATGTTCCCAATTTTCTCGAAAACGGTTAAAGCTATCGCCTTAAAAACGGTTTCATTCGTTTTCCTAGGCCAAGAAGCCTACAAAACGAGTACTTACAAGCATATGAACTCAAAAATGTAAGCGTTGCGATTTTATTTGCGCGAATTTCGCCCCAAACGCCATCTTCCAGTGGGCGGATTTTGCTGGTTAACGAACTTGACCTTTCAAATAACAGACAAATATATATATATATATATATATATATATATATATATATATATATATATCTATACAAATTTGAACCACCGTTATTTTCGGTCTCTAGGGGTTCTGATACGCGAAATTTTCTAGTCGGCACTTCCGGATTGTTTCATGAGATCAATTTTATAAGCGGGGTTCCTCCCTATGAAGGGAGGGAGGAACCGCGCTAACAATATAAACAGATCTAAGGTGTTACACGGGAGCTGGTGAAAGGAAGAATGAGAATGTCTCGTATTGCAATTCTCTGTATGCAGGGTCTGCTTCCAGGTAAAGTCATATACTTTTACTGCCCTTTACCGTTACTCAGAAGGCTCTTTGTGTTTACAAACAAAGGACTCGGTATAGACCACCCGTATTAACCCAAAAGTGATTATATCAAGCTTGATAAACTTCCTCAATTAAATTAAGGAATTTAGAGTGCTTAAAATAGGTTCTTGATCTAGTCAAAAAATTCAAGGAGAATTAGATCATGAATAGAAAATCTCGGCCAAACGGAAGGAAAATAACAATAACAAAGATAGTCAAACTTCGTTTTCAAAGATTGTTAGTTGTAACACAAAAACGGTCACTCATGATTCTAATAAATTAACTGTGAAGGGTGATTACACAAATATTCCTGTTGAGGCTTTAAAGCTTCAATTTAAAAAACATATTAACCCATAGGAATTATAGATTGGCCTAAAAACATAAAATCATTGAAAAAACGATTTCTTATTATTGAATCAAACAAAAACGATATAGAGGTTATATCAACAGAGTTTTTAAATATATGCAAAGACCTGTTGATCAATAAAATTAAAATAAAAAATAGAGTTCTCTGTAAAAGGTTTAATGAGTTCTATTAAATACATATTTTCCAATTTAGTTATAATTTGAACTATTGGAATTATTATCCAAAGATTCATATAATTACTCAACAATAGATTCTAATTTGAAGCACAGCTATTTTCGATATCTACCTGTTCGAATTGTTTTTCTTATTTTAATTAATCTATTTTATTGTCAAATACATTATCCAACTATAAGCAATGAAAAAATAGGAATAAAAACAGACAAAAAAACCGTTAGAATAAAAGAAATCAATTACTTTAATGGTTTAAGCACTTATTTCTCTGATTGACATCGCCCAATTAAAACTTTCGTCAGAACATTTTTTGTAGACCATTTAGTAAGCTTTCGAATGGTAACCTTTCGCTTCCCAAGATTTTGAACCGTTTGCGAGATATTAATGAAAGTATACGAAGTTCCCAAAATTTTCATTATTTCTAGCAACAGAAAATTGGTCTCATGTTTCCTATACTGTTTTACAAACAAATACATTTTCCTAACATAATAAATTACAAAAATAAAAAGCAATAAAAAACCAAGGGAAAGAGACAAAAATTACAAAAAAGTCCGACTCGCAGGAACTGCAGCATCTTAGCGCGGTTCCGTTCATGTCCCTAGTGCCATTTGATAAGCTTAGAAAAGAAATAAACTTATTTTTTTTATATATCTCGTGAAAATTGTCAAAATCCTCTCGAACATCTCGAATAAAAGTGATATTAAGGCGTCAGGGACACCGACAGTAGCTAACTTTTACACAGAAGCGGAAATTACAGAATCTGGCTCTCATTCTAAAGCAAAGGTCTATAAATCAATACAAAATATGCCTAATAAAGCCTTTCTAGTGGATACAGAAGCATGGGCGTATATGAGGGGGGGGGGCTGAGGGGTCTGCAGCCCCTCCCGAAATTTTGAATTGATGATAAAAACTTCTCGTAAAACCCTTAAAAATAAATTAAATAAGATCACTTAGTTCATAAAACATATTTTATTTTACGTGTAATAGCGTTTTAGTTGCCTAAAACTACTCTAAGCTCTAAATATTTAGTATTCCATACCCTGGAAATGGTCTCAGCCCCCCCCCCCCCCCCGAAATTGTTTTTATATACGCCCATGTACAGAAGGATCAAGAAGAAGTACACAAGATTGAGAAGAATACCCTGCCTAATATAGCCTATATAGAATAATATGCCGAATAAAACCTATCTAGTTAATACACAAGGACAAATAAAAGTCTTGACGAATAACAAGTCAAGAATAAAAACTTTATTTAACAAAATAAAACAAAGTTTAGTTGCCCAACTAAAATAGAATAATATACCTAATTAAGTCTATGGAGTAGACACAAATGGACCAAAAACAAGTCTTGTGGAATATTGTTTTTTTTTCTAATTAAATACTTTTTATCAATATTTAGTATATAACCTTTGTTGAAAACTATTGATTGCTAATTGATGAATCGGTTTACAACTAAAGTAGTCTTTATGAATATTTAGTATATAACCTTATGTTTGGATCTGAGTTTTTGGGGTGCTCTCCGCCTAGGCTTTGTATTTGTGTCGGCAGATACCTGGGGTATATTTACAGCTCTTGAGGATTAACTCTTAGCAGGTAAATTTCCTGCGGACCTTCTGCTTCTACGGGCATTGAACCGCATATCGCTCATAGTATCTAACTGTTGTGAAGTTTATTTTTTGGATTTAGGACTTAATATACATATGTAGACTAAATCATAGCAAGAAGTAATCCTCCGTCGTCGGTTCTTAACTATGTAGACTCGCTAATGTAATCCAATCTTAGATACATCGTATTTAAAATCCACAGCAAAAACACGACATTTCATCAGAATCCCCTGCTGAATAAAACTTATATAGAATAATATGCAAAATAAAGCCTATCTAGTGGATAAAATTAGAGGAAAAAAGTCGTTCGTGGTGGTAGAAAATCTTAAAAGTATTTCGCTCAGAAATCTCCGAAATATTGTCACTAATTTTACGTATCCTGTTTTATAGCCAAATAGATTTATATTCTATAATCAATAAGAAAAACCTACTAACAATAAAAAACTATGGGTAACAGATGAAAATAGGGAATACCAAGAATAATTCTAAAGAACGAAATCAACACCAGTACGGCATCTTCGAATTCTAACAAACAAAATATTGATTCTAATTATACGTATCCTGTTTTATTGACAAATACATTTGACTACTATAAGCAATTAAAAAAGCAATAAAAAACCAAGGGAAAGAGACAAAAATTACAAAAAGAACGACAAAAACCCGTTCATAAGAACAAAACAGACGTATTTGAAGTTTTAAGCATTTATTTCTCCGATTGACATAACCTAATCAAAAATAGTTTTAGAATCATTTTTGTAGAGAATTTAGTAAGCTTTCAAATAGTTTCAATCCACTTACCACGATTTCCCAACCGTGTTCGAGATATTAATGAAAGTATACGAAGTTTCCAAAACTTTTCATATCTGTTCATAAAATATTTTATTCTAACCCTTCCTTAACTCCAAACGTAACATAACTTTCAACATATTAGTTTTAATGAATGTAGAACATGCAGATAATGTTTCAACTGAATCCCGTTATTCTAAGTACCCAAACCAAAAACGGTATTCAAAAACTATTTTTCCAATTTTCTCGACAACGGTTAAAGCTATCGCCTTGAAAATGGTTTCATTCGTTGTTTTAGCCCAAGAAGCCTATAAAACGAGTACTTACAAGCTTATGAACTTAAAAATGGAAGCGTTACGATTTTTTCTGCGCGAATTTCGCCCCAAACGCCATCTTCCAGTGGGCGGATTTTGCTGGTTAACGAACTTGACCTTTCAAATTGGACGACAGATTTTTGTACCAAATTTCATCAAAATCGGACCATTCGTCTTCTATTTAGAGAGCGAACAGACAAATATATATATATATATATATATATATATATATATATATATATATAAATATATACATATATATATATATACAAATTTGAACCACCGTTATTTTCGGTTTCTAGGGGTTCTGAAACGCAAAATTTTCTAGTCGGCACTTCCGGATTGTTTCATTGTATCAACCTTATAAGCGGGGTTCCTCCCTATGGGGGAGGGAGGAACCGCGCTAAAAGAACGACAAAACCCCGTTCATAAGAACAACACAGACGTATTTGAAGTTTTAAGCACTTATTTCTCCGATTGACATAACCTAATCAAAAATAGTTTTAGAATCATTTTTGTAGAGAATTTAGTAAGCGTTCAAATAGTTTCTATCAACTTACCACGATTTCCCAACCGTGTTCGAGATATTAATGAAAGTATACGAAGTTCCCAAAACTTTTCATGTCTGTTCATAAAATATTTTATTCTAACCCTTCCTTAACTCCAAACGTAACATAACAACATATTAGTTTTAATGAAAGTAGAACATGCAGATAATGTTTCAACTGAATCACGTGATTCTAAGTACCCAAACCAAAAACGGTATTTAAAAACTATTTTTCCAATTTTCTCGAAAACGGTTAAAGCTATCGCCTTGAAAATGGTTTCATTCGTTTTCCTAGCCCAAGAAGCCTATAAAAAGAGTACTTACAAGCTTATGAACTCAAAAACGTAAGCGTTACGATTTTTTCTGCGCGAATTTCGCCCCAAACGCCATCTTCCAGTGGGCGGATTTTGCTGGTTAACGAACTTGACCTTTCAAATTGGACGACGGATTTTTGTACCAAATTTCATCAAAATCGGACCATCAGGGAAGCCAGAAATGAGCGAACAGACAAATATATATATATATATATATATATATATATATATATATATATATATATACATATATATATATATATATATATATATATATATATATATATATACAAATTTGAACCACCATTATTTTCGGTCTCTAGGGGTTCTGAAACGCGTAATTTTCTTGTCGGCACTTCCGGATTGTTTCATTGTATCAACCTTATAAGCGGGGTTCCTCCCTATGGGGGAGGGAGGAACCGCGCTAAAATGGTTTTATTGTGCCGACGTTTCGGCTTGAACTTCAAGCCTTCTTCAGGGCGATCGGAAGATAGAGAACTATTCCTCACAAATGCGGGATCATAGTGTAAATAGTTTAGTTCTTTCATATTTAACAGGAAAAGTTACTAAATTACAAATATAGGTACTATTTATTTTTATTCTGGACTAAACCTGAGTTCTAATAGACTGATTTTACTTTTATTTTTTAGAATACGTTTTCCATTAGTTTGGCATAATGTCGACCAAGTTTCGTTGCAAGAACGTAAATCTTAAGACATATTCAGGCATATTCACAATAACCCGGATTCTTGTTGGATTGATTTAGTTTATTTTTACAACACATTTTTCTCTCCAGATAAGCATGACATTTGGGGCATTTTGACAACAAAAACTTCAACCGCTAAGGACACTTATTAATTTTTATCCGGAGTTAATGTCCTCTTCTGATGGGCCAATATCATGGGAAGTCTATAGTATTTATTGCTATAAATTTTAATCTATACTTATAAACAGCACAAATTTTGGGGAAAGATTATCCACTGGTTAAATCTCTTTTCTTGCAAGGATAGAGGTGATGGCTTTTCTTTTTTTGAAGGAAAATCCATAACCAATAGTTGGAATCGAAAGGACAGGCTCAGTGCGATGGAGTGCTCACTTTTTAACACTCACCGGCCACCGGGCCTCCAATTAAGCTATATATCAAATTTCGTGGCTAAAAAATAACATACATTTTGAGCGCTTACGTAATCAGAGGTTCACACTCGTGTATATATATTTTATTGGATGTCACTATTGATATCATGTATGTAAGATCCATGAAGAAAGGGTTCAAAAATTCTTACATTAGTGCAACTTGATAAACTGCATTCCTTCGGAAAGTCATTAAATATACTGGTTTACTGCAATTCATTAAACATGGACTAGCCATGATGGAATACTTGTACCTGCTGAAGTGCTGGCGAGGTTGGTAGTTTTTGTTGAAGTCGAGTACGGAGAGGTCAGGCTACCGCAGGTCAATGGTCCATGTAGGATTGGATTACTCACACTAGCCTGCCCCTTCTGTCCTCACCGTCTGGGCTTGGGCACATCACTTCTGTCTTATGCACTTCAGTACCTATGCAATAGCTGCCGTCTAATTTCAGGTGCAAACTCCTGAAATGGCTCCAAATGTGAAATAAACACATAATATTAGTATGCCTACATATGGCATAGACGTGGACAAGCTTATCAGAAAACCCACTACATATGGCATAGACGTGGACAAGCTTATCAGAAAACCCACTACATATGCAGACAGTACTAAAGACCATTTTTCTTGGCAAGACATCATTCACTAATATTCCATAGTAATTATCACTCGGTGCCAAGACTCAGACAGATAAATGCGGAAACAATTGGTCAAAATTACAAAACACAGCAGATCAGTTTGTGAACAGTGAAACAAAAACTTATAATTAAACGTATACTGGCAGTTGAAGGTGTTTCGGTGCCCCTAACTTCACAGTTTTCACTTGTGGCACTGTATCGGATTTGGCTGGGCTAAGGGACAACTCTGAAGGCGAACTAACTACATTTTAACCTGTCTGGCGCTCACTGACACGGCAGCTAACATTTGCAAAATCAGTTCTATTGGAATCTTGTTATTGGGGAACACAATTTCCGCCTGAGATTCTTTTTTTTTTTTCGCCACGAAACTTGGTATATAGCATTCTCCCAGCAAACGAGTGCGTTGACAATGAAGATTGTTACACCGGGAAAGGTGCCTTACTCCAGACCCAAAATACTAATTTGACCATAGTTTTTGCTGTATTGTATCGAAACTCCCTATTCATAATCTCGGTTGTGGTACAAAATAGAAACGTTGGAAAAATAAACTAAAACGGTACATTACGATGGGGGATTTTCTCTAGCCCAAAATTACTAATTTGCTCATACCGATCGTTTCTCGAATATTGCTACGAAATTCGGTATCGTCGAGAGTATCTAAAGAGAATGATTTATCCCAAAAAAAAACATAAATGTGAAATAGAGGCAAGTTCCTCCCCCACAAAGAAACACTCCCTTCCCCAAAAAGCGAGAAATATCTCCTCCTAAAACCCCTAAAAAACGCCTTACCATCCTACACTCCAAAAAAAGTAGTAAGAGTTGGTGTATTAGGTGTACCATATTTTCAACAAACAATATTTGCCAATACAAGAGATGATACAAGAAATAAATGTCCAAGTTCATTACTTAGAAGACCTCGGAATTACTTACTAAGAAGAGTAAAGACACTTCAACTGATCTTTAAAAACAACAATAAAAATACTTATATCCAGTTACTAAAATATCACTTTCCTCAACCAGGTATATTCTTAAACTTGGCAATGTTTAGTTTTCTCTCTAAATATAATTTCGGCACAAAAAAAATAATGCTTGATATTTGATACCAATAATCAACCTACATACATCTAATCACTAGATTAGAAAAGTTAGAAGCTTTTCCAGATGACAGTACTCTAGAGGTCAAATTGATTGCTCGCCTAACTAAACTATTACACTGTAAAACACAGGAACCTCATCCCGAGGATAAAGATCACCACAAGGAAAGTGTAGAAGGCCTTCAAGAAAAAGAAAAGAACAAAGACGATACATTTTGGGTTTGTGATCCTAAACTTTCTAATTTAGATGACTTTGAAAAACTTAGTATCTGCTTTCAAGTATATTATGCATTTAACCCTTACGACTTTATTTAAAACATTTAAGAAAGAAGTCACACGTGTTGTTGTTAAGATGCATCGAAATGTTTCTTAAAACATCAAATATAGGTTCTCCTTACCAAGACGATTCATTTGATACCCCACATGATGGGTTTCAGAAGGAATGATGGCTTTCCGATGGAACAAAAAGTACAAAACGTCATAGGTAATATGACTCTCCCGTATCAAGACCTACCTGCGTGCCAAGTTTGGTCAAAATAGGCCAAACGGTGTGAATTTGTGTAACGAGCGAACATGCAGACAGACAGCTGAAAGACCTTTTTTACCTATCCTAGTGCATTCCCCGTATCAAGACCCACCTCTGTCCCAAGTTTGGTCAAAATCGGTCAAACGGTGTGAATTTGTGTAAGGAACGAACATGCAGACAGACAGCTGAAAGACCTTTTTACGCACGCTTAGGCCGGAACTTGGCCTGACGCACTAACGTGCGCCTAGATTTTAAAAATAGACTACATCAGTTCTTAAGAAGTTGGGGTTCAGTCAGTGTTACGTTCGAATTGAATTATACCGCCAAACCAGCTCGAGCATTAGTTGTTGCTTGTACCACTAGGAGCTCTGACAATGGGCGCTTTGTGCGGCTTCTGCTGTACATTGAGTCAGCTGTTCATTACAGCTGTGTTGTTGTGTGTGTGAGTTATTTCAAGCAAATTATCCAGATCTACAGTGTAAACTACCCACCTTTTTGTGTAGATCCCATTCTTTTGCTTAGTTATGCAGTTCCTGTGTGACGGACTATTTCAAGATTACCTATTTTAAATAAATTCTTCAGGAATACCACTTAACTGCTGAGGAATGTGCGTAATTACGCGGTGACATACTTTTATAACATCGGTTTCCTGTATAATTTCTGTATAATCCCTTGCTGTTTTAATGATTGGGAAAATTTCTAGCGTTTAACATGAGTAAAACCACCCTGCAGGTAGTAGTTGAACAACAACTGTGAACTATAGTAAACTACAGTTCGGAACTATGATCCCATTGTAAACTAGTTAGGGTATTTCAACTGCCCCTAAAGCCTACAATTCATCTCAGACAACCTGCCTACCAATTGAAATAGGCCCAGGTCGATCTGCTAACCGTTTATATTAATTCAGTGATCATAATACAATGAATAATAATTGTAACATAAGTCAAATGTAATTAGAGGTATTTTTATTAGGTATTAAATAGAAATATTTCAATATACATGAAAAACAAAGAACATTATATTGTGTTTTTCTATGGGTAGTTTACGATGGTTATTTGCACTATATATATATATATGTATATATATATATATATATATATATATATATATATATATATATATATATATTTTATTTTTTATTTTAAGTGCTTCGTTTCGTGGACAATATATATATATATATATATATATATATATATATATATATATATATATATGTATAAGATTTGTTTATTTATATATATAAAGAGATTTGGCTGGCATGCGGAGGGCCCTTGCGCGAGTTGGAGCGGCCATCGCCAAATTGGGGATGGAGCTCAGCCCTGATAAGTGCTGTGCTCTTTCGCTTGTGCCGGCTGGGCGTGTGGTCAGGATCAAGGTAGTTGAGGACGCACTGTTCAATATTGGTGGAGCCCCGGTGAGGCAAATTCAGTTCCTAGACTCAGTTAAGTACCTTGGAGTCAACTATAGGAACCATGGTATCGAGAGGCCTGATGAGGAAATCGGAAGGGCCCTTTTAAGAATTGGAAATGCACCCCTCAAGCCGCAGCAGAAGTTGACCGCCCTTAGATATCACCTCCTTCCGAGTTACGTGCACAAGCTGGTACTTGGTGGCTCCTCCCGCGAAGCATTGAATAAGTTGGATGTAAAGGTTAGAGCAGCGGTGAGGAGGTGGCTGAGATTGCCAAAGGATATTCCTGTTGCATATTTCCATGCTTCTTGCACAGACAGAGGTTTGGGTGTGCCCAGTATGAGCGTCCTTGTTCCGGCTCTGACTGTAGGCCGTCTTTCTAGGATGGAGTGGTCAGGTTTGGCCGCGGCAAGGGCAGCTTATCGTTCGGCGGAAGTTACCAAAATGCTGCGGAAAGCGAGGGAGGCCCTGGCCAGGCAGGGCTTGATACAAGATGACTCCTGGTGCCCTGAGACTAGAAAGAAATGGTGGGCTGGCAGACTCTATTCGTCCAACGACGGAGCAGGGCTGAAGGAATCCTCTGCCTGTAAGGCTTCAACATATTGGCTCAGTGATGGAGCTGGGACCACTTCTGGTTGGGACTTCATCCAGTACGTTCGTACCCACATAAATGCCCTTCCGACCACCGTGAGAACGACAAGAGGTCGGCGTTTGGGCCGGATACTTACCTGCAGGGCGGGTTGCCTGGAGGATGAAACCGGCACTCATGCTGTTCAGCAATGTTACGTTTCACGGGGAGGTCGCTGTCTAAGACATGATACTGTGGTGGATGTACTGGGTGAAGCCTTAGCCGGGAGGGGGTACGAGGTTCACGTCGAGACAGTCCTGAGAGCTGATGGTCGTCGATGGAAGCCCGATATGATTGTGGCAAAAGGGGGTAAAGTGACTATTGTGGACGCTCAAATTGTTAATGGGAACACCGATTTAGATTTGATTCACCGGGAGAAGTGTCGGAATTATGGGAGACTTGCTGTCCGTTTGGCGGTTGGGCGAATGTTTGGCGTGCCTGTCACCGACGTGGATGTAACGTCCTGTACATTGAGCTGGAGGGGTGTGTGGAGCAATGCTTCTGCCAAGAGATTGAGGCAGCTTGATGTCCCTATGGCGGTTCTGAGAAGCATTACCTTGCGGGTATTGATGAGCTCCTGCATCATCTTTAGTCGATGGAGGACACTCCTCGCCGGTGTGGGACGTTGAGGATTGTCTATGTTTATTAATTTTTTTTTTTTTTATGTGTGTGTGTGTGTCTATGTATATGTATATGTATATGTATGTAGGTGTGTGTATGTGTTATACCTTTATTAGATGTGGATGGCGAGATATGCCTCCATGTAGTTACAGGTACTATTTTTTTTTTAGAGGATGAAGTTAGAGAAGTTGACTGCCACTGGCTACTGTTTGGCATTTATTATTATATTTTGGAGTATTATTATATTATTTTATTTATTTATTTTTTTTATTGTTATTTATTGTTAGTGTAGTCGTATTTTTATAAGTTATTTATTGTTAAAAAAGTGGTCATATTTAACTAATTTAAGGTCACACAACCTAACCTATATATAAATGGAGATTTGTTTTTGTCGGTACACCATAACTCCCTTAATACATCATCAATTTTCATAAATGCGGCATCAATAAAAAAAAGCTTTTCTTAACCGCTACACCGAAAACTTATACAAATTACTCACATTTCAGTTGTTTTTAGAAAACGATATACCTACCAGAGTTGGGCAAACGTTAATCGCAGAGGCGATTGACGATTGACAATTAAAAATTCAATCGCATCAACTCGCAATTACGATTGAAAATTTAATTGTTAATCGCGAACTCCGCGATTAATAATTGATTAATCGTAATAGTAGATTTCGCGATTACGATTAATCAATCGTTTCTGTGTGAATTGTTAATCGCGAAGTTCGCAATTACAATTAATTCTGCAATTAACACGTTAAGTGCGGCTGCTGTTTAGCCATAGTATGGCTAAACAGCAGCCACACTTAACTTCAGTTCTACCTAACTTTAAGCATGGCTGCCACACTTAAAGTTAGGTAGAACTGAAGTTTCACGTCCTCAAAACCTATTTCTTTTAAATTTTGTGCAATAACGTATTTTGATGCACTAAACACGAATCCGTTAAAAAAAAAAGTTCGCATTCAACTAGGAAGGAAGTTATCCCCGGGGGCATGCACCGCATTTAACGTGTTAATTTCAGGATATACATAAAAAACAAGGTAAAAAAATAGCACTAAAATCTCTTCACACTTCCGGACCTACTCCTTCACACAGTAAGTGCCGGAAGCGAGCCCTTAGAGACCCGGAAGTGAACACGGGTGGATCTGAACGGACAGGAAGTGGGCCAGGGTGACCCAGGTGTGAGAAAATGTTAACTAGAGTAAAACGGAAGTGGACCAGGAGTGGGCAGGAATGCCATTGGATGTTGCCCAGAGCTGACCGGAAGTGGACCAGAGTAGATCGTACGTAGTTTGGGGTGTATTGGAAATGGCCAGAGTTGACCGGAAGTAGTCGGGGTCGACTTGAATAGGACCGGAGGAGGATCAATTGTGGACCGGAAGTGAACTTTGGAGTGGTATTTTGTTAAAATTCCGCAGTATTTTTTTATCAAAATACTTTTTGTTTTACAAAACAATCAAAATTAATTTCATTGCAATTAAAATGTTTAATCGCGATTAAATTAATCGCAAATGGCAATTAAAGGAATTAATCGCGATTAAATGTAATTGTATTTGGCGACTAAAAAATCAATCACGATTAAATCAGTTGCAATTGATTTAATCGCGATTGATTCAATCACGATTAAAAAGTTAATTGTTTGGTCATACGATTGAAAAATTAATTGATTGATGCCCAACTCTGATACCTACATTATTATTTCTCAAGGGTTTTTTTCTTTTTTTTGGTCGGTACGCTATAACCTCCTTAATACTTCATGAATTTCCATAAATGAGGCATCATATTAAAGCTTTTCTTAACCGCTACGCCGGAAAAATACACAAATTACTCACATTTCAGTTTTTTTTTTAGTAATCTATATATGTTATTATTTGAAATCGATATGTATTATTGCTGCTGCTGGTCGTGAGGCTGCTAGTTTAATTTTAGCACTTTCCTCCGAAGGAAAGTAGCTATTGAGGTTGGACACATGACGGAATTTTTGAAAAATTTCTTCAAATCTTTATCGATCCTACCTAGTAGACACCGAAAATGACCCCCGTTAAAATTTATATATATATATATATATATATATATATATGCATATATATATATATATATATATATATATATGCATATATATATATATATATATATATATATATATATATATATATATATATATATATATATATATATATGTGTCTGTTAACACGATAGCGGCCAGAGTTTTTGTTTTTTCGTCACGAAACTTGGTATATAGCATTCAATTAGCAAACGATTGAACGAGTTCGTTAACCACTAAAGTCGGTCCACCGGAAGGGGGGGTTTACCCCGAACCCAAAACACTTATTTGACTATGTCAGCCATAATATTTGTTATATTTCAACGAAACTTGGTATTCGTAATGGTAATATAGAGAGAAAAGTGAGATATAAAAATGAACTAAATCGGTTCATTAGAAGGGGGGGTTTACTCCGGACCCACAATACCAATTCGCCACTACCAGCCGTGATTTTTGGTATATTTCGACGAAACTCGGTATTCGTAGTGCTAATCCAGAGGTAAATGTGTATTGTAAAAATAAACTAAATCGGTTCATTAGAAGGGGGGGGGGGTTTACTCCGGACCCAAATTCCTAATATACTCATACCGGTCGTAATTTCTGCTGTATTGTAACGAAACGCGGTATACGTCGTGGGTAACTCATTAGAAAGAAGTGTTGTAAAAATGAGCTGAATCGGTCAATCGGAAAGCGGGGGTTTAATTTGTAATATATTTGAATAGAAAAGCCGGCAGACGTAGGTTCACAAAGCCGCCGCAAGGAGCGCTTTCTACCACTAGAGTGACTGTATCCTGTTCCTGCGTTAGATCAAAATACGATAATATGAGGATTTTTGTATTTATTACGTAGTGTAGTAGGTACCTTGTGTAAACATAACTCTGGAAGCAGATTAATAATTGATCAGTTACTCATTACAAAATGAGAACTATTCACGTTTTTATTTTATTTATGTAGGATATTTTAAGCAAATTGTTCTGGAAAGCAGTCTACACTACCCAAATTCTGAGGAAAGTGCTTAGTTATGCAGCTCCTGAGTGACGGACTTTTATTACTCGCGTTCTAATTTGATATAACCAAGTTATATACCTACCATTTTCCACTCTGTTCAATTACAAATGTATTTAATTTTATTTTCGGGGAAATGTCAGTTTTAAATAATTCCATCAATAGTTTTTGATAATGTTAATGAAGAGGGGGGGGTTAAGGGGCCCGTATTTCCTCTCGGAGGCCCTGAGTACTATTCTTTGTGTCCGGGCAACCTATACATTGTGATGTGCTGATTTGTGTGACATATTAATTTGGCATTATACTACAGGGTGTGTACTGTAAAAGTCTTACAGAGGTTGTAAAGAACTGAGCAAGTCAATGCATATTATGTCTGGTATGCTGATTATTCCTAGTTGTATAACTTCCAGTTGAGCTGAGTAAGTGCTTGTTTGATCTGGGAATTTACTGGAGTGTGAGTTTTCACCAACAATAGCAAACATGTTCTATGCAAAAAGATTCAAAACATGAATTATAGAAATGTCTGGAAGTTAAATGATTCTTTTTGAGTTTTGGCAAGGTTATATTACATTTAAAATTTTCTAATTTCCCCGGGGTATAGTATGCAGTAATTTGATTTATGAAAACAGACTTTGCTGCTGTTATTTTACTGTTTTTGTATAGTCCTTGTATCGTATTTGTCTTTGTCTTGTAGGGTGTTCTTGGTATTTTCTAAATATTATTTCCTAACATCTCTAAAAGACTTATAGCATTTTTGCCAGCTTCCTTATTAAGGATAAAATCTTTATTTCTGGTTCATAGATTCCATTAGAGAAGGAATCTAATTTTTTTTCACACATTATTAACACGTGTCTATTCCAAAAGACTTCAGGAATAAGAAGGGAAACGCACTAAGATGACGCAGCTCCTGTGTGTATGACTTTCATATTTTATAAATAGTTAAACCTTTCAGTAATGAAAAGATTATACGAGTTCTTACAATGAAGTGGACTGATGATATAATGTTTGGGCACGTTTATGTGATAATTTGTCGAATAAGTTTGTCTACTTCGAGTAATTGAATATGTGTAAAGCACACTTGTGTAAAAAACTACTCGGAGATGTGAAAAAAATATCATACTCAGCGATCAAAGTAATGATGCTAACTTTAGTAATGATCGCTGAATATGACAGTCGGGTAACTCTTTGAGTTTTATCTCTGTAAATATTCTTTCAGTGTGAGCTCTATAAACAAGATCAGTGATGTGCAAGCTGTACACATGCTGTGTGGTCATGAGATACCTTCTTCTCCTCTATTGTTCCTTTTGATAGAAGATAATTTATCAGCTGTTCGTTTTCTGTCAATCTTTACATTTGAAAAGTATCAAAATATTTGGGTTATGTATAATGACATTAATTTTTTTTTTCGTTTTTAACGGCGCATAAACTATTTTGCTATTAGCGCCGGGCTATCTACAGGTTGCCACCCTTTTATAATGCCAACAGCACGTAGTCGGTCACCCATTCAGGTTCTGACCACGCCCGACATTGCTTAACTTCGGTGATCTACGGGAACCGGTGTATTCAATGTGGCTATGGCCGTTGGCAATGACATTAATATTTCAAATTAGCCATTGCTGTCTATAGTCTTCATCTTTCCATCTCTATCAAAACCACGACATGTCAAAGTTTACCTCACTACATATATGCAAACATGTTGCGGTTTACCGTAGGTGTGTACTCCGGAGCACCTCGACTGGCTTACCTCAATAGGCCAGGCGACTAGGCAAACAGTGGTATCGCTGTGCCGCTGTGGAGACCACACCCAACACGAGTAGGCTATCGCAATTCTACATTCAGTTTTAGCTACTAATTTTAAGAATAAAAATCAGAAACGAAATATTTTAACAAATTAACGGAAAATAAAGTTAATATTGGTACCTATATTTAAATAAAATCATTTAAATTCAAATTAAATACAGGGGAAACAGGAAGAAATCCTCTTTCGGCAAGTATTTATTATTTTTTAAAGGAATTTACGATTCATGACGATCGAAAATCCATTGATCTAGTAAAACGCAATATTTGGATCAAATAATTTTATTGAATCAACATATTTTAAAGAAGAATAAAATAAAGATATAGCGCGCGCACATAGGTACATACCTGTGTATTTTTTATCCATTCTTTCCCTTTTGATTTTAGTTAAATCATTTATATTTTTGTAAACAGATCTGTAGAATCTCAATCCTTCCTGGCACAATTTATGGTAGTTGCCGAGTATATCACGGAGAGAAGCATAAATGCCCATATGATTTCAAATGGTCACGAAGACCATTGCAAATATGTTTAAGCCCGTGCCAATATGTTTATGTGCAAATATGTTTAAAGGAAAGATCTTCACCACACATCTTTTGCACATTAAGGCCAAGCTTCCTGTTTGAATATGAAAATACGAATGAGATTGGTGTGCCCAATCCCTATTCTTGACAGAACCACTTCATCTCGCTTAGAGTCATGAGACGAGATTTTCCATGCCAAGGAATAAGGCGATTATGAGCTAATCCTCACCAAGAGATACTCAAGTTGATGACAGGTCACCTCTGAAAGCTGGATATATGATACGATTCCGCCTGAAGTTTTTTCGCACGAGGTTGCACAGACGGTAAGGTTTGCCTCTTGAATCAGATTAGGTCAATCTTTGCGGTTAACCAGTATGCGCGTCCCCTCAAATACATCCTATCTATACATCGGTATATTACTCAGTAAATGATTTGGTTTGATTTGAGGTATAACATTCTTCGTTACAAATTGTTTAGTGATGTTTATTGTCTTTTTATAATGGAGTGTCGAGGTGATTACACATGCTATAGGACCACTTGGTATTGTATTACCAACATACTTCTTGTGAATTCTTCGCTTTGTCACTTCCTAGGATCCTGCAATGGTCATTCACTCACTAAGTATTTATTTGGTAATCTTCGGCCAGCTCATTTGCCTTTACACGACATTCTCTCGCTATCTTCGATTTTATGTGAACACTCCTAAATGACAATCGTTGATATTAACAAAAAATGTACTTAGTATTTTGTTACACTTCGTTTTTATGTGTTTTTTAAAATAATAATTTTCAAATATTTCTATTCATAATCAAATATTTCAAGTTAATAAATACAGGGTTTAATAAATTTTGCTTAAAATATAAGATACAATAACAAAACGGTGAAGTTGGCCAACGCTGCTTTGTTTTGGTGAAATGGACGAGAGTGCTGTGACAATTTCAAGTTACCGCATCCTAAATTTAAAAGTTCAATTATAAAAATTAATTATTATATATTTAATTTAATTTGGCGTGTGTGTTTTCTTTGGATTTTTCGTTTTGTTTCTGATAAAGTTTTTTTTTTTTTTTTTTTTTTTTTTTTTTTTTTTTTTTTTTTTTTTTTTTTTTTATTGTTTTCTTTATTTAGATTACTTTATATTTATAATTTCTTTGTTTTTGCTTCTTCTTTTAAATTGTTGTATTTCATGCAACAATTCATATTATTTTCATAGTAAAACAAATATTATGTGCAGCACTTAACAGCAAAAGAGTAAAAGCGGACTCACACTATACTTATCGTCATTGGCAGGCCACCGTCCAACAGGCGTTAAGCAAAATATTCTAGTTTATTTCTAACGAGGCAGTTCACACAAGAGCGGGCCGTCTCCGGCAGGATTCTCGGGGAGAATATTCTGCCTTATCGGTGCTTTTCAGTGCCTGCGGCGACGCTGTGTGGGAAAGCTCTACCGGCAGGTTTATTTAGGATCTTACATCTGTATAAAAGTTTATTTTTTCTTTACTGCATTTAAGTGTACGTTTTCAATTATTTATCATGATGGATGACTAAAAATTCGTTGAACAAGTGGGACTATATGAATAAAATAAAATTTCATCTCTCTTATTCATATTTAAAGCAGTCATTCCTAATTTGGTATTTAATTTACGTATCTTACAAAACTAAGTCACTCCGCACAGAAAATAGACTGAGAAATTTTTTTTTTTTTTTTGTGAATTGACCTTCATTTTGCAGGTCTGTTGCTGAACGTTGGCCTGCTGGTGACTATACGTATAGTGTGAATCCACCTTAATTCAATGCATGAAAAAGTACATAAGAAAACAAATAAAAAATAAGACTTCCGCTATCTCTGGTTATTGACTGTACATACAAACACGTTTCCTGTATAACATTATTAAATAAAATTCAAGCCGAAATGTCGGCAATTAAGATACAAGGACCGAACCCTGACAAATTCTAACTTCGCATAACCAGCGGTCAACGATCTCTCAATTTATTAATTAAAATATCTATTTTTTTTTTTTTTGTTTAAAAATGAATGAGAAAACATTTTCAATAATATTTTTAATTCCCGCCATTATTATTTGTTTTTCTTGTACCAGCAACGCGCGTAACAAAGATCATGTAACGCCGATACACGCTTATGGACTACCTGATATCTTAGGGCCTGACATACCACGGTTATTTAATCGGAAATGTATCTACTTGTTTTTTACGTTAACGCATAGACTACGTTTTTGAATTAATTTGATAGATTCTGTTTTTTATGTTTTTTTGCTGATTTAAAGAATCCCGAGAAATGTCATGAACCAAATTCATCTTTTCCACAGCCATCTAGTATTGTTTTCTTGAATATTTTTATTCAATGTATGCTAGGTTATAAAAATGGTATAACAAATCGGGTAATGTTTGGCATAAATGTTTAATACAAATTCGATCATTAAGCTGGTAAGGTAATTGTCAGGTGTATGTGAAGAGATGCACCGAAGTACTGAGAGCGAGTGAGAGGGGCGAGAGGTGGGGCTCAACAGGTCTCCCCACTCCTGTACAGCCAGCGTGCTTCCAGTTTTCTTTTAGGCAACCCTTCAGAAGGGAGCAATTCCTATACCGTCCGTACTTAGCATCTAATAGTACTTAGTCAATATTTTTATATCAAATCCTATTCTAAAAGACATTGCTGTGAATAAAAGTGTGTTTCAGGATCATTCGTCGCGTTTATGTGTGTGTCCAAAAATGTGTGAAAGGGACCAACAATGATTTGAATGTTTTTCGACTTGAACAAAGGGACTTTTAAGTAATTTTTCAAAATGTTTTTTTCGTCTAAAATGGAACGGAGTGCCGACCACCACAGAACCGAATGGGCCCTCCTGTTCCCCCTGAAAGCCGGACTGCTTTCTTTAAAGTCTTCCTGCAGTCTAAACCTGTCGACACCTCCACCATCGCCTAGGCTCAAGATGAGACGAGGTTCCAGTCTTACAGAACTGGGGACAACTAAACTCACATCAAGTGCTTCCACGCTCACTCCATCTTATGGTTAGATTTATCAGTATACATATATATATTTTGGGGTCAACACACTAATTTGTACAATTTATTTTTTCGGGCCAATTTTTTTTAAGGCTGTGGTGAATTTGAGGTGGTGAGTCTGAAGCCAGATTATTCAGATATCGTTAATTTTACCGGATATTCGAAGAATTCTTTAGAATAAAAAAAAAAAAAAATTCTCATATAAATAAAAATATTTGTTGACTTAAATTTGTTTATATATATGCAACCCGGAGGTAAAGGACATGTCCATTTTTATATCAAATTGACTTTACAAAGTCCTGTTCTCATAAATAACGAAGAAAAGAATGATAAAAAAAAAATCATGTCTGTTTTCATTAGAGGTAAAAGACACCGTGTGGAGGACTTGGTTTTGTTCGATTATGATTAGTACTTCCAATTACCTAACAATGTCAATAACAATGTGAAACATTTTATTTAAACTGTTTCTTTAAGTAAAGAAGAAACTAATTTTAATAGTTCAAAGTTATCGAAAATTGGCTCTCCTGAACAATTACAACAGGTATGCTCTAATTGGGTTACAAGCAAAAAGGCCTACGTGACATTTCGTAAACTTTGACCCAATCGGTTGAGTAAATGTTCTATGTTCTAAGCCTGTTTAAAGATAGTTCAACGCCTTACGCAATTGAAACTACAAAGCTATTACAATAATTTCCCCCCAAAATTCCTTCTAATTGTAGCTATATTAAAAAAAAATAGACAAAAATAAATAAATATAATAAAAAAAAGTATTTTCTATTATTAAACTCCAATATCTCTTGGCGTGGGGTGAATAAATAAACCTGTGCAAATTATTATTAAAATGAATCTTGACCAAAAATCCTGAGCAAACATCTAATTTTGTTACATCCAGTTAGATTTTTTTATTTAATTTTATTTTAGAACGTTTCTTAGGGGGATTATTAGGGTCAATTTATATTTCTCTAATGCATCTATTTCTTTTTAAATTATAGGCTTAAATTCTCAAATTATAAATAAATCAGGTCTAATTGTGATGTAGGTTTCATTCAGGATAGAGCCTAGGAAGTACCAGAATACTGATTTTTTTCATATTGCTAGACGATAAATTTTACCTTTGAAAAATAAAACAATCATACAATTTTATTTCGAACACAACAAACTTATTATTCACAAACAAAATGATTTTTTCTTTGATTTTTTTTTTTTTTTTGTATTGTCTGTTTCATGAATATGGCTAAAAAGTCTATTGTTTCTTAAGTTGGCCATGTTGTACAAGCTAAATTGTAGGCTTCTTATTTGGCAAACACAGCTCTAGTCTACCTGTTAAATGTAATGTTAAATTATTGAAAGCGATGTGTTTAAAATTCAATCCTAAATTGTTCGTTTCTTTAGGTATGATCTCTCAGAGGATTACATGTTTTTTTTTTTGTTTTTTTTTCTGCAAATCTTCTTAGCAATAACGTATGGTTTAATGCTTCTTGTTCTAACCTTTACGCTTAAGCTCAGTTAAATTTATTTATTTATTGAAAATACATAACACAGATTCTTGGGACGGGCCCGGAGCCCGGCCGGGAATCGGTGAGGCTATCACACACGCATAAAACACGGACTCGGCCCGGTGTAGCGTGAACGAGTCCATTGAAAATGCTGGTGTGATTGTTTCACCGTGTCCCGGCGGAGGCCCGGCCCGGACCCGGCACGGTCTACCGTGAATCGGCCTTAATACCTTTCCCCTTTTCGAAAGAAGAGGCGCTGGCCCTAGTGGGAATCAAACCTGCGCTCTGAGGCTTGAAACTCACGCCAAGCGCGCCTCCGTTAAAATGTTATACTCAAAGAAGTATATAAATTAGAAGGCAATTTTTATGCGATAAAGTAATCAGTTTAATTTTCTGGCATTAAATGAATTATCCTTATTTTTATAACAATTCATGGATTACTAAATACAAAATAATGAATACATAATCCAAGATTAATTTTCACGAAATATATTGACTTAACTTCGAAAGTGTGAAGTGTCGAATATAAAATGATTTTATATTCCACGCTTTTCATCAATAACATTAAATAAATAAGAACGTCGAAGATGGAGATAAAAATAAAATTTACTGCTTTTGTTTTTTACTGTTACTTGATTGGTTTTCAAACATAAAAATCCAGAAAGCATCCGGTTTTTACAGCTTCCTTCCAACAATTTCTTCTTCTAAAAGTAATTCAGTATATACGTATTTTAATTTAATTTTCTTTGATATTAATAAATTAAAAGTATAATATAACACTTTCCTACTGTTGTTAGAAGGTTACAAACAATGTACTGGCTGGAATGTAAGGAGTCTGAATTCAACCGATCGAAAGCCGTTTTTCATACTTGACTTAGGAAAATCAAATTTGGGGTTTCCAAGTGAGGCGTTTACTTCCTCCCTCCAGAGAGAGGAAACCCACTTATGGGGTCGATCTGAAAACTCAATCCGGAAGTGGCAATGAGAAGTCTAAACGTTTCAGACGCCTTCGATCAAGAAAATGGCTGTAGGTAAAATTTATGTGTGTATATATATATATATATATATATATATATATATATACACACATGTGTGTATGTGTCTGTTTACTCGTATGTACGCGGTCTAGCAACCTGGGTTATCATAAATCCGATAGCACTTACTGTTTGCGTTCATACATTTTAGGAACCACTTTTCATTGGTTTTACGGTACACAATGGTGCCAAACCATTTTGTGGGGAAACATTGAATCTGTCTAATCTTCCTATAATTTTTGAAGTATTTTTTTTTTTTTTTTTGTGCTCAGTCTACAATTGGATAAAATAATTATTTTGAAAGATAAAGGGGGTTTATATTAAGAAACCCCTGAAAAATAGCAAGTAGTAAATTGAAAAAGTCATATTTGACTCAATTGGTGGAAAAATTGTATAATTCCAAATGTATTTCTGAGTGCTGAGTTAAATAAATAACCAACCAATGTGTTGCTGATAATTGTTATCGACTTCTTTCTCTTTATAAGAGGAATCTTATAAAGAGATCTTATCTTAAGGAATAAGATTAACATTTTCACATTAGATAGTCGGTGGACCCCATTCTAAATGTTCGGATACTTGCGTGCACAAAATATTCAAAATCACTCTGCACAAAGTAATAGTGATAAAAGAAAATATACTCAACGGTTGACACGCCTTAAATCCAATAAAAAAAAAAGAGAGAAAATTTACACATAAAAAAAATACTAAAAAAGTGCTGAATAAGAAAACCAAAATAAAATATTTAAAATATATATTTTTAAAGTTTTTGGACAATGAATTAATCTTTTTATTTACAATCAATAAAAATGGTTTTTAATTCAACTAGCTGACTACCCGTGCTTCACCACGGCCGATAAGTAGTTTTTATATTGCGTTAAATAAGGTATGATAGAAAATTAATAATTTTGTACAGCTTATTATTGCAAGGACTTTAAAGTTACCCAGGAAATACCATGTGGAGAAAAAAACAAAACAACAACAACCACTTAAAAAAGTTGGGTAAACAGAGACAAATACACACTGAAAAGAATAAAACTAACAACTTTGAAGTTTTAAGCACTTATCTCTTCGATTGACATCGCCCCACCGAACATTACAACAGAATCTTTTTTGTAGAGAATTTAGTAACCTTTGGAGTAGCCGCCTTCCACTTACTACGATTTCCCAACCGTTTTCGAGATATTGTAGAAAATACACTGAGATCTGAAAACTTTGTATCACCATAAATACAATTTTTTTTTCAATATACTGCTTACCTCCAAACGATACCAAAGTTTAAATATCTTAGATTAGATGAATGTCAAATACCTGGTAGAAGTTTCAAGTGAATCAATCATCGTTTCTGAATACCCAAACAGATAATTAGTCTGGAAAAGTATTTCTTTCAATTTATCTCATAAACAGTTACAGAAATCGCTTTAAAAATGGTTTCATTCGTTTTCCTACGTTGAGTAACCTATATAACGAGTATCTGCAAGCATATGGACTCGCAAATGTAAGCGTTCCGATTTTTCGCGCAAATTATGCTCCAAAAACCATGTTCCAGTAAACGGATTCAGCTGTTTAATGAACTTAACCTTTCAAATGAGAAGAAAGATTTTTGTACCAAATGTCAATCAAAATCGGACCATTTCGCACAAATTTTGCTAGAAAAACCATGTTCCAGTAAATGGATTCAGCTGGTTAATGAACTTGACCTTTCAAATGAGAAGAAAGATTTTTATATCAAATGTCTTCAAAATCGGACCATTTTTGAGCCGATGAGGAACTTCTGAATAATTCAAACCCCCCTAAAAGTACTTAAACATTTGAATATAAAAAAACTTTCTTAGCGAGTGTTTACATTCTAAATGAAATTTGTCCGTGCAAAATTTCAAATTTTTGTGTCGCGTGGTTGTTCGACGCATGCTTGAGCAGTTATAAAATTGAGTTTTTTTTTGTTTTTTTACTTCAGGGAGTTTGACGTTTCCTCCTATTACTAGAGCCGTTTAATCTCTTTAATACGTGTTGATTTATAAGATGGTACTCCATCACCAATAAAGAAGGCTTTATTAGTTGAATTGTCTTCTCCCGCCAATTTGGGTGATATACTCGAAAACCATCCAATCCTTTATACTCGAAAGTGACTTTTATGGTGACGTAAGTCTACTCTCGATTTAGGAGAATACATATTTGTTTTTTATTCATTCTATACAATCATTCTACTTCACCCGATCCCATCAACGACCTTTTTCGTATATTAATTCTCCTGCTTGCCCCTGGGTGCAATGCGCTCTGCGCCTTCCATGTACCACTATTTAGACTCCTGTCCCTAGCACTAAATTTTGTTGGTTGGACCACCCGTGTCCGAATAGGTGATTACGGTGGCAATATTTTTGTTAACCTTTATTAACCTGAGTACCAAAAAAAAAACAACAGAAAAACAACTATTAAAAAGGGACCAATCGAAGCTCGCTAAAAAATTATCTTCAAATGAGCATCGCGTTCCCTCAGCATCGGGGCTTCACTCGGAAAATCGTATTTTTTGCCTATTTTAAAAAATGTTCTTACATAAACACTCTTGCATGTCATTTTTCATTAGTTATGGAAGAATTTTAGCCCATTAAAAAAAATGGCAAAAAAAAGTTACTAGGTAATATTACCCCTTAATAAATTTCAAAATTAAAATCCATTTTTTTATCTTGAAGAAAGTATGAAAAAAACAAATTAAATGAGAAAAAATGATCATTTTAGAACATTAAACTTAAATGACATGGACGGAGGGGAGCTAGATCTTCCCACAACACATGGGCTTGTTGCAGCGCGTGCACACTAGCTGGTTCTTTTGTTTGCGGGTGGACTATAGCCCACCCTTCACATATGGGGGATGCTTGGCCCGTCAGCGGTTATAAGGCTAATCCTTATTTAATGGTATTAATACTTTTTAGGTTAATACAATATCAGGTTTCCCAATATAATAAAGTTCAGCCAACTAAAATTTTAGAATACTGCCAGTTGGAATTTTCCAAAGTTTATGTGGGACGCTACTTTATCTCTGAGAAATCATTAAATAAAAGAACAAGTCCCGTGACATCCTTGGAGGAAGTATCATCAAAAAGGCTATTGTGTTTCATAAAGGAAAAATAACTTAGTTCAGAGAAAAGGCATTCCTAACCGTCAAAGGTCAGGCCATCCTGTCGATAATGGCTTGTTTTTTACATATAAAAAAAAGGAAGAAAATGCCTAATATTTGATTAAAACCTACTTATGAATGAAAGAGAAGAGAATAATAATAATTATTAACATAAATGTAATTTGATTTAAAGACCCGGCTATAATAACCTGGAAAATTAATGAAATATAAGATAAAAATGTGCAGTTTTAAAGTTCGCAAATAAATAAGAACTATATACTATAAACAGCTACTATAAAATTCTAAACAAAACTAAGACAAATGTAATAAATAATCTAAAACTTAGTGAAAATGGCAGTTCGTTTTTAAGACCAGAATATTACAAACACAAGCAAATGACCAAAGCCACGTTGAATGCACCGGTTCCCGTTGATCACCGATAATAGATGACCCGGCGGTAATAGCCAAATTGTTGATACGCCGTTAAAACAAACAAAAAAAAAATTACTAACACAAACTGACACTCAAAATTAGGTATCATTCTCAGTTTTCATGTCAAATTACCTCCCTCCTTCTATTATAATTTTTTTTTAATCTGAAATTCCCCCTTTAGGTCTAAATATGTCAAGGAGATATTTCCTTTGTGACCTTAATTTTGGGTTATTTCATTATTAGATAGTTTATATTTTCTCTTAAAAAGTTAAGTTTCCGTTAATAAAATAGATATTCTGTATTAAATGTTTTATATTCTGAACGCCTGTCTTTAAGTACTCCTTGTGTCCACTGGTACTTTTTAACCTGATCCGGAAAAGTTCCTATCGTGTCGCCCTTGATTTTAAAACTATTGAACCCCTCCCTATGGTTTTTTATTAAGCTCAAATACCAAACATATTCATAAAAAAAATTGTCTTGCAAACCAAAGAGATTCGGTTCTTTCCATGGCTGATCGATAATACAATATTATTATTATTTAATATTAAATCTGTCAGGGCTTTGTGGAAGCTTAACAAAGGATTTTTAGAGACAGTTATAATTGAGTTATTATTTAAAGAGACTATTGAATCAAAATTATATAAATCATAATAAATTTCTTTTTTTTTAATTAATTTTTAAATAGCCTTCATATTTTTCGTTTTTGTGCGTTTCCCTCCTTCTTCCATAGGCCGAAAACCCGCTTGTAATCTCGAGTCAATAGGGCAATCTCCGGGATAGTCCGTCGGCCCGTGTACATTTTATGCAACGATTTTTAAGATTTCTCATTTTTTCACTATTGATTGTACCCGTCTTAACTAGTTCAGGGCAACTTGTCAGCTGGTGAGATAGCGGTGGGTATGGCTGCTAGGGCGTTGCAAAGATAGGAAAAATGTGATGACGTGAAATTGTTTTAAGATTCGTGAAATTTTGTTGTTTACTAGTATTTGTAGTGAGATTAACGAAAAATGTTGTCAGCTGCTCATATGTTGGTGAAAACTTGTCAGCTGGGGGCATATAAGTGCTGAGCGCATAAACGTCAAACGGCCGCGCGCTCTGCTTTATAGCGCCAGCTGACAACTTAACAACTGGAGAAATAGTACAAAGCACCAAAATTTCAGGAATCTTAATATGGTTTTGGCCTATTTAATAGCGAAAGCCTGCTAGGGAAGGAATTGTGATAAAAAACAGTAAAACAAATAATGATATATCGGTCATTATTGTTACATTTTTGTAGTTATTGTTTTTATTTATATTGCATAAAAGAGAAATCAATTTAATAATGTTATCCTGCCTATTTTCAGTGGGTTGCTATAACACAGCCTACTCCATCACTCCTGGTTGGAGATTCATTGGCCTCCAAAAAAGTCCTAAAATTCGTAATTAACACTGACAGATCGGTAAATGCGTAATTAACTTTTTCCTCTGATGATCATTCATATCTAACTTCTATTAGGTTACTTTTGCAAATGGCGATGAAGGATTCCAAGCGAGTCTACAATGATGGACTCAGCCAGTTTGGGTAAATGTCCGAATTCTATTTCTTCCAAGAATGCTGCTGTAGTCCTAGGAATGGCTTCTCTTGCACCAAACCAGAGTCCTCTCACCTCGAAATCTCTTTCTCCGCAAGTTTCTAAGAATATCTCTTTTATTTAAGGAGTGCATTTTTCTTAGATTGCCTTCTTTTCACTGTCGACTTTTGTGGCTCGCTCAAGATCATTGCATTCGTGTCTCACTGTAGGGCCCATCATTAGGGGTTTTTTACTTTTCTTATGAAGTGCCAAAATATCAATAAATGTAGTTGAACCCTCCGAGTCGATGCAGTAAATTTCTTCCATACATGCGTAGTCTCTTTTGACATTGTTGTGAAAATTGTGGTCGGCATATTTTTTTTTTGATATGCGAATCACATACTAAATGCTAATAACACACTAACATTATGTTTCCGTTAGAAATTTCTGAACCCCTCCTTTGAACTCTGAAAGCTTCATGTCCCTTCCCTCGTGGTATGCCTGCATATAATCTGCCTGTTACAACAGGTAGCCTTGCGAGTACTATCAGAGTGTATATTGGTGCGAGGACTCACCCCCATGCTCTTGACACGGATTCCTAGACCAGCTTGCCAGTTTCTCATCGCCAGGTAGCTTTCTTCCTCATGGTCATGGTTTCCTAAGTTTGGATACTCCTATTTTTGGCTACTTCCGTTTTCTATTCTCATACCGAAACGAAATATTGAGTTTATCCCCGAGATCGCCAGAGAGGCCACCGGACTAAGAGGAATGTTAAAAGAGTTGATGATTCTTCAAGGAAGGTATTTTCCAGGAGAGCTTTTATCAATCCTACATTGTTTTAGCGGGGCTTTGTTGTGGAAAAGGTTCAAAAAATGGGACTATTAGATTGAAAGCTTACATTTATATTAGACCAAAAAAATACATTAATATCATAGCAATATTTCATATTTGAGAAGTTAATGGTATTCAATTTTATGAGCTCGTCGGCGATATTTTCAATTGAACCTGTAGGGTGCTATCAAAATTATGAAATTGTTAATCCTTTAACCGTTACAAAACGGCAACCAATATTCTATCATCTTTCATCTTGATTCCGAAGTGTCCTCCAACCATTAATCAGTGCAAAAAGTGTGTGTACCAAGCGTGGGAAAGATGGGACATCACCATTATCGTCTGAAATTAAAAAATGTGTTCAGAATGGCTCCTTCTCGCTAAAGCACATTTATTGGTTTTGAGTTAGAAATAAGAAGAAAATAGATTAAAATAAATTTGTTTCTTAAACAACGAGGTACCATTTTAAAGCCTATTAAATAACGTTTGAGACGGAGGCAAACCTCTAAGCGTAAAAATAGCTGATTAAGAAAATATTGAATAACTTAAGAAAACATTAATATCAGTAGTTCAAATCTATATGGCTTTTAGAATAGCTGTCAATTTACATGACAACATTTCAACAACAGGTGTTTCTTATAGGAAATTTAATGTAGATTCTAAAGATGTGGTCGTTGTTTACGATACATTAACCAGAAATCCGCTAAACACAGTTTTTTGTAAAAAAAAAAATAGTCTTGAAAATAGACAAAACATTGAATAGCTCTGCTACAAGTTGAAATAGGACGCTCATTTCTGCGTCCCTTCGTTATAACCGCTGTCTAGAAATGTATTTACTACACGAAGATCTTGCACATCAAACTTCTATAGAGATAAAATTGATTAATGTATGTAAAAAAAATTGCTTTACATTGCAGAAACGTGCGTGAGTAGATTTTCTTGTAGTGGTGTTATGATTGCGTGTTTCACGGTAGAAGTCACATTACTGTATCGATGTCGCCTTAGAACTTTCAGAACAAACCGCTCATTTCTCTGGCCATTCGACTATCAGGCTGTGTTCTAATGTCCATATTATGACTATTGTGTATATGGAGTTGGTAGTTTGATATTTTTTCGGCGATTTGAGTATTGTTAGAATATTATTTTTGTTATTTTCACTATATTTTGAGTTCAACGATTTCTTAGTTATTCTTTGTACTGTTTTATTGGACTAGATAAAATTATCCCCCGCCCTTAGCCCTTAAATTATTTTGTGAAATTCGTCCACATTCATTTCCAAACACTCAATATAGAATGAAAGTATTGTTATTGACATTACAATAAAGTATCAACATTTTGTATTGAGCATAGATTTGTTATATTTTTAATTGTTAAAAATTACGCGTTTATGCTTCGATTCTTTCTCTAGTTTCCAGACCTAGAATAATCATTGAGAGTCAAAATACAAATTTTATGCCGTTTCTTTTAATTGAATTAACCTTACGTAAACCAAAGTGGGGAGAGTTTTTTTCCTTAAAAAAAAAAAAAAAAAAAAAAAATGTTTCAATTGTAATAAGAATGGCTAGTAGTTTATTTTTGATCAGTAATTTATATTCTAAATTTATGCTATAGTGATTATTATTATTTGTTCATAATAGGTTACTGATTTTTTTTTATGTTTTTAATACTAAAGTTATTCCAAATTTCCTAAAGAAAATATATTTTTGACTGCCCAAGTAAAATCAGTTCTTAATATCAGAAAGTTGTGATTATTTTTTAACGAAATTACCGTTGACTTCTTTTTGAAATTTTATTCAATTTTTATTGGTGTTTTGAAGTGTATTTTTATTTATTCATGTTTCGTTATGGCCAGCGAAAATACTATTGTAATTATATAAATATTTGTTTATATGCCAAAGCCTTAAAATAATCAAAATTCACCTCGTTTATGTTTAAAAGCTTTGTAGAAGCCAGTCGGTAGTAGACAGTATCTGTGTACTGGCATCAGAGAGAGAAGGTGGTTCGGCACAGTTTTACACCGCTCATTGTTGTCACACGCCAACCAACCACAATGGAGCTAGTTCCCTTCCAAGCACCAGACCAACAACTTACCCAGTCCAACTTCGCCATCTTTCCGATATGATTTTACGATAATGTGCAAATTAGTGTGTTGAACCCCCCGGAGATTTAAGAATAACAAGTAATATGGGGAACTTTGTAGTGCAGATAAGAAATCACATAAGTGACTTTGTAGGTGGTTATCACTACCCTTCCGGGAGCATAGGTGACCTGATGAACCTTAAAGGGTACTACGGATCCACTGGTGATATTTCCGACAACCTCATATCTCGGACGGTGCCTTTATCTACCGTGAGCAGGAGTTCAAGTAGAAGCGAAGTGTCTTCCAGGCCCAGCTCGCTGCAGCGAACGCAGAGGCTCAGCAGGCTTATATCTGAGCAGCGGAACTCTGCGAAGAAGAGGAAACTTACTGTAAGTCTTTGATTTTTAAATTTATAATACTTACGCATTAGTAAGTAAGTAGCTTTTTATTTTAACATTCGAAAAGTTACTAGAGTTTTTGAGTTATAGTGATATATTTCGAGTTCTTCGTTAGTCACAAAAGTTGATGTTATTATGTTCTGTTTTTCTCTCCCTCCCCTATAAACGTACAAAAATCGACATTCATAAAAAATGTAATAATCGCTCTCCATTTGCTTATAAACCTCCTTTTCGGAACTATTTTGTTGCTATACTCAAGGTGCATTAGTTGATAAAGCACCTTTCCCCAACCCTGAAGTATTTAAACACCGCATCAGGTGTGAAGAAGTGATTTTGACTAGGCTTAGTATTGGTCGCTGCCGTCTAACCCATTCCTATTTAACCTATTCGAGACCGATTGAACACCTTGCGGGCAATTGACTTCCGAGGCTATAAGACGTCCTGTACACCGTGTAATGTTAAATTATCAGTTATTCTGAGTAAAGAAGTCGTCGAAATATGATTTTTCTTGAACTACTGAAATCTGTGTTGGTTCTTGTAAGTTGTTAGTAGCAGCAAGGCATTGGAGCAGGAAACTAAATTACTATGCAGTAAAAAAAAAAAAATTGATAAATGGCACTTAGACTCCTTAGCAATTTCACTCTTCAATGTTCTGTGCTATTTCTGTTTTCAAGAATCGCTCCCTGATAACACAATACTTATCCGTTTACTGACATTTGTTCCCAGTTGGGAGCTTGGATTCCAAAATTCCTAACTCACCAAACATTATGTCAATTTAATTGCAATTAAATACCGCATTGAATTAATTAAAACTAATTTTTCCGGAAATGCGATCTAAATCTATTTCCGCACTATGTCTTAAGCTACAGCTAAAAGTAGTGCAAATATTTTTATATACATTTTTAGAAACATATATTTAACGAAATAATATTACAGTTGTAATATATTAAATTGCTAAATTGTTATCCTTCGTGAAACAACGATGTTCCCATTTGGGAACAACAGCCATTTCGGCACACATGCCTCGAGATCAGGCGAAGTACCGTGAATCTAACATTTTCCCGATTTCTACCTTTTACAGTATTACCTGCTGTGTTTTCATTTTCAATTTCCATTCTGCCTTTGAAAGGTGTATTAGTGATTTTTCTACATCTTGGTGTTAACGTATATCCTTCCGTAAAATCGTAAAATAATTTTGTAAAATGGGCAGCGTTCCAAACTTTAGAGGGACCAGTCGTTTTTTACATTAAATTAGACAAAACGAATAAATTAACAAATATTTTTTGAGACGAAATTGACAATTGACAAAAAATCTGTCAGTTATCACCACGCGAAAATAAGGGTAACGTATAAAAAAGATTCTGTTGAAGATATGCTAGATCCGCTCAGAAGAAATGGGAAAAATTCAGCCGATATCGTCCCTGCCATGTCAAACGATCGAATAT
The DNA here is from genome assembly GCA_946811695.1 of Gonocerus acuteangulatus. Taxonomy (NCBI): domain Eukaryota; kingdom Metazoa; phylum Arthropoda; class Insecta; order Hemiptera; family Coreidae; genus Gonocerus; species Gonocerus acuteangulatus. The sequence goes on along the minus strand of OX328124.1, from coordinate 37,750,495 downwards.
GAGAAATCTCGTTTTTCAGATTCGAGACTTTGCTCTTGGACTGTGGACGATACGGCTTGTCGCAAATTGTCGGAACTCTAACCCCTTTAGAATAGTTGTCAATGCATTTCGCTAGTTTTCTACGATTTTCATATTCGGTAGTTTGACATGATAGGGTCGATGTGACCATGGAGATCAGCAATTGATAACAGTTGGCATTTTTCATAAACCATGGTATATGAGTTAACCCGCTGTCCGTGAGGGTTAAGGCCCCAAGGTCGAGGTTCGATTCCCACTTGGGGTACTGGCATTATATTCGATAAAAATAAAAGGCATTAGCCCTATCGTCGCCCGAAAAGTGTGGTATCCTGTAGATAACTCGTTCCAAAAATCTGTGGAATGTGTAAGTGGATGTTAAAATTTAAATAAATGGATAACATGATATGTGACTTATTACTTTCTGACCCCTTAAAAGGCCATTGTTCTTAATTTGGAATATTATACAGCTCAGCATTTTTTTTTCCAAATATGGTCTTTGAAATATGTATTGCAATTTCGGATTAAGAAAACTTATTATAATAATAAAACCTAAATATTTCAATCGGTTTCGGCATACCTAAATAAACCATGGTCGCCAATTCATTTATATAACTAAATAGATGCATATAGTTATCCGTTGAGGTGATAAGAAATCAAGGAATCGTTGGGATTCGGCTCAAAAAGTTTGGTAAAATTGCATATGTTGAACATATCGGCAAGCTCTTTGGCGAGTGCGTTTGAGCGCATGTAAAAGATTACATGGGATTAGGGATGGTTAGGGTTCATGGCTCTAGATCTCTCACGTATCTGGAGCCATGAAAGTATTTCACGAAAGGTCGAACCATAAGAACTGTTTCTATTTGAAGCTGTCCAAATGACGCCAGAGAACGGAACTGCGCTAAGATGACGCAGTTCCTAAAAATCGGACTTTTATATGGTATAATTTGTTCTCAGCTACAGTATACCATGTGTTTGTTTTATCATGAGAATGCTAGACCAAGTAGGGGTTGTTTAATGGAACAAAAAATTATTATGTTTCATTGAGGTTTTGCCGCATCCTCCTTACTCCTCGCACATTGCTTAAAGACAATTTTAATTATTTTGTGTCTTACGAAATTGTAAGACTTTATCAGGGAAAAAGTTAAATTTATAATAGGATGTACCAAATGAATTTTCAAATTTCATAGATTACAAGCTAATAAGTTTTGGCAAATGGGCTTTTTTCCTAACGGTCCTTAAGAACATAAGAATTATAAACAAGACATTGTGTATTATGTGATTTGCAAATAAAGATATATATATATATATATATATATATATATATATATATATATATATATATATATATATATATATATAAGTGTAAATGGATAGGGTCAAAACCAGATTAATTGTGCTGCAATGACGTTTAAAGGATACGTGTAAGATGCAAAAATATTGTAGATTGGATAACAAAGAACAATATTTAAATTGTGTATTATTTACACTATTTAAACATTTTCCAACCTCTAACTTATAGTTCATACAATCAATATGGTAAATAAAATTATGTCAAAATATAGCTAATAAAACCTTGTTGTCCTATCCTTAAGATATGAATCATTCGTACTTTATATTTGGGATGCCAGTAAAATTGCTTCATTCAATGTTATATTTTGATAAGTTTTAAATTGCAATGAAGATTATTTATGGACCTCCTGACCTCACCTCAAGTATTGATTGCATTATGCTTTGGCACTCTCTTAAGGTCAAAGCAGACCTGAGGGACTTTCCGATAGAGTGTGTCGAAATGTTTTTCTTATAAAAAGTTGTTTGAAAAATTATTCTTTTCGTTGATCAAATAGATTCTAATTTTCTGATTTGTTGTTCTTTTATTCACTTTAAATCCTCCCGAATATTTAATAATTTGTATAAATATATTCCAGTTTATATGAATAGATTTGTGGATTGTCGAAGAACAATTATAGTATTTATTATCGGAGAGATATATCTAGCTTCAAATTAATTTGAATTTAGAAATAGGTGCTACACCTGACATTTTAACCGGATTAATATTCATAAAGGATGAGGAGGGAGTTGCCAGATATCACTATCGTTTGAGGTATGCATTTTGTTTGTTTTGTTGTTGCTGTGGTTGAATTCCACAGTTTTTAATGAAAAAGCACAATTTTAATATGTGTATTTGCTTTCTTTTTAATGGCATATCTACCCTTAAGGTCATTAACGCCGAATATTATTCTTGCGAGGTCTTATTAGTTACAAATTTAGACTCCACCATAAAGCCACCTTACAGACATTAGTTCGAAGCGAGTAGCATCTTTTGCTGTCAGACCGGTGAAATATATTCATACTGCCTTATAGATGTTTAGAAAGGATGCAAAAAAAATTAGTGAGCTCGATTTTATCGCCTATTAAACTCCCCGATTACTTGTGGTTTCCAAATACTTTTAATTTAAAATGTATGGGGTTTTTTTTTTAAGCCTTGATGAAAAAGGAATTATTTTCAACTGGAAAGAACCAAAGTCCAAAATTGGATCAAACATTCATCTAATGCTTACAAATTCTATCTGGTTATATCCTCATCGTAACTGAGCCCAAAGGCCCTCACACAAGGATTCGGTATTTTTTTTTTTTTTCACACCGAAAATTAATTACTAAAGTAGCATATCAGAAAATCATTCTTAAAATAATAAACTGGAGGGGTATTAAATGAGTTCTATAAAGAATAAATTGCTTGCTTACTGCAGACTGAGACTGGGACACTCGATTCTTACATATTTAACAAAATAATTAAAAAAGACGAAAACATTGTTGGTTATGTGCAACAAGTAGGAATCATTGTTCAAGAGCCATTAAGAAAGCAACAGAAACACTTATTGATCGCTTATATCTTTCAGGAAAAATATAATATAAACCTCAAAGAGATGGATGATTTTAGGCGTGACTACAGTAAACTGGCAGTAGCTTAACCAGAAATTACTCCATCCTCTTTCTCAGCGGTCGATCGAGCAAAACACTATATCAATAAGTTTCTCATTTTCTTGCCATGTTTTACTAAAATGTTAAATGCAATTAAAACATAATATTAATCTGACGTGCAGGAACTGCGTCATCTTAGCGAGTTTCCGTACTTATTTTAAGTAGAATTTAGAAACCTTAGAGTAGAAATACACAATGTTTTTTATTATTTCGTCAAAAATGTCATCGCCTAATAGAACAACAAATCGGAGCAAAGGGAAAAATTAGGAGCCACCAAGCACAGGAAAATAAAAGAATCCAACTCTGAAGCGGATATTTCTTTAACCGCCATCTTTAACGTATTTTATTGAGTTACAACTTTTCTGTTGAATGTAATTAAAAAAAATAGCATTAAAATAAAAAAGTAAGGTATACTGAGACAAAAGAAAAAAATTACCAATTTAAAGGTTTTAAGCTCTTATTTTCCCGACTGACGTCGCCTAATCAAAAATTGCTTCTAAATCTTTTTTGGAGAGAATTTAGTAAGCTTTGGAATGGCCACCTTCCACTTACCACGATCTTCCAACCGTTTCGGAGATGTTAAGGAAAATATACGAAAATCCTAAAACTTTGCATGTCAGATAGTAATATATTAGTTTCCTAGTACATTATTAACTCCAAATGTAACCAAAATGTAAACACTTTAGATCAATTTCAAACATCTAGAAAATATTTCAACTGAATCCCATGATTGTAAGTGCTAATTAATTAATTAATTACATTCAGATATCGCCTTATGATTTCTTTAGTTATACTATTAGAAAGAAGAGTAGAAACCAAATAATCGAGGTAATATTTGGAAGTGCTTAAGCATTGGCCTGAGAAATACCTTGGAGCATCGTTTGCCCTCTATGAGGGAATCTTGGAAGCAGTTAGTTCCTACGAACTCCGCTAGGTTGTGTACGCTGTTGCTTAGCCCGCTCTGTCTTAGGAATGGAATACATTTTTGCATTTTAATCGGGCCATTTTTATTGCAGTAATTTTAACAATATTTAATGAATACGAGTATAACTGTCGAACTTTAATAATATTATTAGCCTTCAAAATGACAGTAAATGAGAATCATTTCAAAATAAATAACGACCCAAATTATCGACAATTAATCTTGTGTAGGCGGATGGTAAATGTTTTAATTTGTTGAAATTCTTCAATAACTGAATGCGTGAAATGACCATGATCCTATTGCTGTTGATTGTGGATAAACCGATACACTTTCCAATCATGTCGTCATCAAAATTCATTTAAAAAACGAAGAAGTTTCTCTCAACACACCTAAATTGACATTTCGCCAATAGAACGTGCATTTTTTTCTCCTCTGCAGTTAATAAATCTACTTTTTTCTTCGATTCAATTACTTAATGTGAATAAATCCTCAAGAAAATTTGAAGTTGATATTTGCATATAGACCTAGGTATATATATTTTGATAAAATTGTACTTTATATTAATGTCCGACCCACAAGAGCTGCACTAAGCACATTTCACAGTGAACCTTTATTTAATATTAACGTACATTATAATTAACTAAGCATTTGACGACGAGTTATCTACAGATCACCACCCTTTTCTAGCCAGGATAGTGCTGATGCCTTTTTTTTTTTTTTTTTTTTTTTTTTTTAGAAAGCCACCACCACTATTTGGAATCGAACCCACGATCTTTGGCACGGATTGTTAAATGCTCAATCCTTAACACTCACGGCCACCGGGCCTCCGTATGAACCGGGCTCTTTTACATTTCTATTAACCAGCTTTTAATTATTATTTTTTTATTAAAATGTTACAACCACTCATTAAGCATGTTTTGGGGACGGGATATCAACAGGTTAGGTTTTCTTGCCAGGATAGTGCAGATGCCTTTTCTTCTTTAGGAAGAAAAGCCTCCTCACCGGTGGTAATCGAACCCACGACCAGAGTGGCCACGCCATAGCATTGATGGTCACCTAACCTCTCTTCATTATAATTCTTTGATTCTAAATAATTACTAAAATTGAACGTTATATTCTTGCTCCAGACAAACCTAAACATTTCAAGGGCGTAAGCACTCCATTCCCAGGGTTGTGGTTACGATTCACATAAGGGGTGGAAGCTTTTTTCCCGGAATAAATAAAGGCATCATTCCTATCTTGGCTGGAAAAAGGATGATAAAAGCTAGATAAGCTTTCCTAAAAAAAGTGTTAGGCATAAATGGACGTTTAATTAAAATAAGAATCTTTGAACCCCTGAATATATATATATATATATATATATATATATATATATATATATATATATATATATAAATATATACACACACACACACATATACACATGTACGTATTTTAGAAAAAAAAAAAAAAAAAAAAAAAAAGATTAACATTACCCATTTCAAGTAATAAGGATTATAAGGAAATGGCCTAAGGTAAAGAGTTGGATTTATTATTTTTTTTTTTTTTTGGTCTTCAAATGGTATCAAAATACTTGATATTATTCAGCAGCTCTTCGACTATACATAGCGACTGAACATGACAAAGGTCTATTGTCTTTTGAAGCCTCACACTAGACACAATGTTGGCAGGTAGACGGAAGCAGCACTGTCGTGTTTCATGATGTTCTCATGTGCGAGACATTCTGATAAACTGAATTTACTGCAATATTCACAACCCCAAAATTATTCCTCAATGTTTATATGAACTAAAAATCCAATATTTAGAATTATTAATCTTGAATTCAGAATAATATAAGAGAATAGTATTTCTTGAGTTAAATCTCTACAGAGATAAGTTGACCTTTTCTACATGTTCTCATTTTAAGTTTCCTCTCGCGGCTCTTGAATGCGATGAATAATTTACCACATCTGAATATTTCACAAGCATATTTCATATTTTTTTTTATCATACGGTTTCTGCCGGCTGTACTCAATCTCCATTCCGGGAGCTTTAAATTTTAATTCCCATGTGTCCACATCTTTCATTTTTAATATAGGCCCCATTGTGTCGGTGTAGAATTAATTACATTCGTACAATTAAACATCCGTTGAAAATTAAACTTACTTCCATATTCGAATGGTTTTGTTGGATTGCTGGTTGTTCGCAATAATTCGGCCTTCCGTCATTGAAGCAATTTATGGAAAGTAGTATATAATAAATTGTAGATAGGAATTGATTCTCATTTCTGTCATTTTTTTATGGATTTATTCTCCTTAGGATATTAGCTTAGCCTTCCTGGATACCAATCCTAATTAATAAGAAACGATTTTTTTTTTTTTTTTTTTTTTTTTTTTTTTTTTTTTTTTTTGTGCAAGTTAGTTACGTTAATAATTTTTTGTTTTTGAACCATCTTATATAAGCACTTCAAGTATTTTAGTCTAATTACCTCCTTTTTATCGTTTCATTTTATAAAAATTATTATATTTTTCTTTTTAACTTCCTCTACATTATAATTATTCTAGTAACATTTATTTAATTTGTATATTGTCAAATGTGAACCAATTTCATATTTTTTATGTTCGATTTTTCATTTCATTTTTTTATTTAATATAATTACTTATTTTAATCGTTAACATAAAAGAAATAAAAAAAAAATAAAAATTGTGTACATATATCAAATAATATCGGACGTCCCCCATTGATCTAGTAGATTCACATGTCGGAGGTGTAGGTTCGAATCTCGCCTGCGGCAAGTTGACTAATAGGATATTGGCAAAAGGCCAAGAATGCGATGAACCATAAAAATAAAAAATAAAATTGTTTAACAAATTATTATGTTAATTAAAACTAAGTTCCCTTTGAGCGTATTTTCGCCTCTACCTAAAGGGACTATTCCCACACACCCTCAAACCTTACTGACCATCTACGCAGATGATACTGCCATCCTATCAACTTCCCCTGATCCTTCAGTAGCATCCCAACACCTGCAGGAACACCTTTCCTCTATTCAACATTGGGGTGAAAGATGGAAAATAAAAATCAACCCGGAAAAATGTAAACAGGTAACATTCACTCTAAACCGGGGATCATGTCCTACAGTCTACCTCAAAAACACCCCACTACCAATATCCAGAGAGGTTCGTTATCTAGGATTATACCTAGACAGCCGACTGACATGGAACCCTCACACGAGACTGAAAAGACAAGAACTGAACAAACGATACGGACTACTTAAACGACTCCTTGGACCTTCATCTAAACTATCGACACAGAACAAACTTACGATATATATAAAACAATCATTCGACCAATATGGACATACGGACTTGAACTCTGGCGATTTTTTTTTTATTATTTTTATTTTTTTTATTTTTAACGGCGCATCTACATCTTGGCCATTAGCGCCGAAACTCCATTCAAAAGTCCATCGTAAAATTGTAAATGCCCCTTTCTATGTGTCCAACAAAACCCTACACAATGACCTCAACATCCCATTTGTCCTTGACATCGCTAAAACCCGTTTCCAAACGTTCCACTCCAAATTGTCTTACCATCCTAATCCTGAAGGTCAATCCTTATCTTGCCAATACCATCCAGACAATCCCCCCAGGTGGCTTAAGAGACAGTGGCCCCGAGACAATTTACTTGCCTGATCTTTTCATGATCAATAAAATATTTATTGAGACACCTCTGGAAGTGCCAACAATGGTTGGCTTCTTCCAAATTTTGTATTTTTTTATTTTATTTTACTTTTGCCAGTTTTGTCAACTTGTACATCATATCCGGATCAACATACTTGATCATTGTACTGTTAACCTGTACAGATTTCAAATAAATAAATACTAAAAAAAAAATACTAAAAAAAACAAAACCTAAAGGGACAAAGCCCGCCTATAACATAGAGTCAATGAGGCAATTACATAGTGGAAATAAAGGACACAAATACTTTGTATAATAACAGTGTTCAAGGTTTTATTCTCAACATTTAGGTATTTGTTTCGCCAAAAATATCCTTTTCGTTCAGATTTTGGTCCAGTAGGCATTTACATTTTTTTAGCCGTTGAATAAATTTAATTTTTCTGTGAATAGTTAAGAAATGAATAAACATGCATTTTATTGGTTTCGATAATTTTTAACACATTTTTCAGTGATTTGGTACGTAATACACCTTAATAGAGGATGTAGGTACTTATTTTAAGCGGACTTTTGTTTTAAATCTACTGCACTTAGGGATTTTTGATAGAAAAGATTAAATACGCAACCCGATAGAAACAAACAGCTGTAAAGAAGTGATTCTGAATGAAATGCTTGAATGGAGCTATAGCAAAACACTTCCACAGTCATCGGGGATTAAAGTTAAACCCTTTCCCACGGTTAGGAGGTCGGGAAGGGTTGATTTAATTTTTTTCCCCCCAATTTGGGATTTGGTTATAAAGGTTCAATTTTTTTTTGCTAGAAGCCTAAGCGTTTTTATGAAAAACGATGATTAAGAAAACATTTTTTTTTTTCTGGCACTGAAAATATTCCATGACTTATTTGATTTTTCTTTCATTTTAGTTAATTTATAAAGTAAATAGTGTAGCTTTCTCAATTATTTTTTTTTTAACATTAGAATGATTCGCTAATTGGGCGTTTCGCATGCTTTAAAGCACAGTTTTATCTGACTGAGGTAGTCCTATAGAAATTATCACCTTAATCCTTATTTTAGGGAATTTTCAGGCTTTCGAGTGATAATTATCCGCTTCCCAAGACTTTTACTCAGTTTTGAGATAACACAGGTCTGCAAAAAAAAAGTCCTTGAACAGCTGAATAAAATCTTTTAAGTTTTATTGGCTGTACAGAAATTACTCCCGTTTTTTCCTTCACGTATAAGCAAAATATCAAAAACAAAACCAAAATGTATAATAACATCTTTAAACAAGCTTAAATAAAATTACTTTGTTTTCAGTTCAACATCTGTTTTCCCGTGGCATGGTCATGGCGATCCTTACTCCTATAATAAAATAATCATAATAATTAAAAGTTACTAAATTTTTGTTTTTGTCAAGTAAGTAAGAAATCAAGGCATGGTCACACCTGTAACCTAACTTTGTAAAAAACTAGGACACGTCTACTGGAGGGTTAAGCAGAGAAAAATTAAATAAATAAAGAACTAACGTTTCTCCTTTGTGTCGAAAAAGTTATTGCTCGTGCAATTGTACTGCTAATCTTGTTTTACCTGACAGTATATTGACAGTTTTTGGTTTATTTACTTTTGTTTCAGCATGAGAATAGAGTGAAGTTATTATTCCAGAGATTAACTAGTTGTCCCCAGAGAACTAGGGACTCTGTGGGGATTTTAGTGGTTGCTTTGTTAAGTCCTAGCCGACCCTAAGCCTACAAAAACCATCCGACTTCTGACGGACAAGCTAAACCCATTTACTCGATTAAGTTATTGTGAACTTGCTAATGGGTTCCTATTTGATTTGGCCTTTTGGTATTTTGTCAAACCTACAAGGTTTTTTGGGTGTTCGTCTATTGAATTTCTACATAATACTAAAGCTGAAAAATAATGCATGTATTTACATTTCGTCGTTACAAATGCAAAGTATCGAATGTGAAAAAACGCATATTTAATTTTTCTGGTTGCTTTTGGACTGATGTACGTTATGGCAAGCTCTTGAAAATTAAAGAAAAATAATTATCAATTACAGATAATCAAAGTAACGAATGTGCATTATGTATATTTAAAATATATTATAGGAAAAATATATATAAAAAGTCATCTATAAGGTACCAACCACTTTTCACATTCGATACTTTTGTATCGACGATTTAACCTCTGTTGTTGTCTAAGTCTGTAAAGACAATGTTTATTAGAACTAATACATACTTTGTACTATGTGTAAATAGATTAGGTCATAGATTTTTTAGAACTAAGTGAACAAACCTAATTAAATAATAGATTATTTATTGACTTCAGTTATTTGTTTGTTGGAATAATGCTGATTTGGCAATGGGCTCTTTTACTAGAGCCCAGAATGTCAAAATACAGTCCCAGTCATTAAGTTAATATTACTTATTAATATGCTTGAAATATACAGGGAAGGGTCCACGACAGCAATTGGGGTGCTTGTATCAGCTGTTTTAATAGAGAGTATATACCAGATCAGCGTCCCAGTAGATAAAAGCAGAGCTGCACGGCATACTTTTGTGCCTGTACAACATGCAGCCTACAATACGACGCATTATAATGTGTAAATTAATATATTTTAGTTATTTTGAGGCTTAGGGCTGTAGTAAAGCAGTAGTCCTTCGTATCACACTACTATATTTTATATTTATTCCCTACATGTTTGGTGCCTTTTCTTCGCTCCTCATCAGAGGCACATCTCGTTAAGAAGTCGTCCTATATACCCTCTACGTAAGCAGGTGTAAGGGAATTAATAGCTATTAAGAAATATTTGGGGTCATAAATTATATTCGTTAAGTCGTTTACCCACCATAAAGAACATGTACAACTCAAACCCGAACCTCATAAAAAATTTACAAATTATATCCAGACTAAAATACTTACAATGGTAACAATGAGATGCATTCCTGGTCATGAAAAGGTATGACAGTCTTGGAGGAAGAGTGAGTAATTTCGGTTAATATAGTTTTCTGTGCATTTTGGCGCCTAATATCTCACTTTTCTTCCACGTGTAATTGTAGTGGGGGCCTGAGTCTTTCACAAAATATTGAAAATAAAAAATAAATTCAAAGCTTTCCAACTGACACCTTAGGTATACAAAGATTATGGACGCGCTGAGCTCATGCAGTTCCTGCGAGTTGGACTATATGTATATATATATATATATATACACATATATATATATATATATATATATATATATATATATATATATATATATACATAAAACATTTATCTTTGGAAGGGAGCGGTACGCTGCTGTAGTATCGGTCCCAAGAGGGGAATACACAAAGACCCCCTCCCATAATTCGAAAAGCTAATCACGATATTCTGCTTTAAACAGTGTTAAAATGATTTAAATTTTATGCAACAGGTATATCTTCCCGTTTAAAGGATTTCCCTTATGTTCGTGTTAAATCTGTATATTAAACTTTTTTTCTTTTTTTTATTTATTTATTTGTGAGCACCCGCAACGAAGGCGATTCGCCCTGTAAATTAAACTGATACACCATGGAATCACATATTATTTAAATCTATCGGAACCTTAAGAGTACCACTACAGAAATGTAAACCAATAAAGTAAAATGAAGTATAAAATAAACAAAACTGTATTTGGAGTACATATTAGTCATTGCTGGTGGTATTCTATTGTTGGTTGTAGTATTGTGCCGTAAGTATTGTTCCTAATTAGGAAGTAGGATGTGCAGTATTATGATATTCCAGAACGCGGGGGTAGCATTGTAAATGTATCCAGCTTTATATGCTCTCTCTCTCTATAAATATATATATATATATATATATATATATATACATATATATATATATATATATATATATATATATATATATATATATACATATATATGTAGGCGAAATTGTTCAATCTCAACAATTTACTCAAAACAAAATTACGTAGTTACATCATGGCGACCCCAGAAATTCTTTAAAATCATTCTAAATCAAATATCTCAGAAGTTGATTCGAAAAATGTTTGGATTAACATAACAAAATTAAAAAAATATGAGAATTTTACTAATGCACATTAGGGTGGCCCTTAGCTATAGGGATTTTGTTTTTAAAGTCAAAATTTTGCTGCTCCTAACCCCCAATTCTGTTCCAATCAACAAAAACACTAGCTCTGCAAAATTTTAGCGCAATCGGACAACTGCTAGGCGACCCTCAAACGCTTTGAAATTGAAACATAGCATACGCAACGATTAATTCCATTAAAAAGGGATATACTGTTCTATTTCAATCCTTTTCTTATTGCAATTTATGTAGATACATCCAGGCTAAACAAGAAATTGTTTTAAATCATTCTGAATCGTATATCTCAAAATTTAATTCTAAAAACTTCAGGGATAACATGAACAAAATAAAAAAAATATTAGTTTTTTAATAATGCACATAACTATTTTATAAGACAACCGCATTTATATTAAAAATCAAAATTTCTATAGGAACTAGGCATAATGTGAACAATAAAAAAAATACAAATATTGAATATTACGTTTTTCTCGAAGAGAGGATTTAGTAGCAGTCGGGTATTTTTTTCGGTATTTTCAACTTTTGTGAGAATGTTATTGTAATCTTGCATGAGTTTGACGCCTCTTTCAGCAACGACATTCACAACAACTATCTTCTCATGTTTTTCAATTCCACTCTAATAACCTGGATCATGCTTCCATGTTGAAGGGTCCTTGTCGAGGAAATCGGTGCTGATTGAAAATCTCGTGAACAAATCTTTTGTATCAGGTCTTACAAAAGATGAAAAATCGATCTTTGTGAAGGAAGAAAAATCATTTTGTTGGAGTACGTTCCTCTTTAGTGGATTTTTTCTTATTCTCCTGAAAGCATTGCCTGCTTTCGGCATAACTTGAGCTATATTTGCCTTAACCGCTGTCGGAACATCGGCATCAAATAAGTATATAAGGAAGGTCATCATCCACGGTTTCGGAAACTAAGTACCGGAGATGATTGGAAAATGTTTTTGCGGCAGTCTTACTGATTTCTGGATCAATATCCTGATAATGTATCAGTTGAGGCATGAATAGAAAGTCATGATATGGTGCTTCAATTGGGTCTGATGATAGAAACCAGGCTCGAACGTACCCTTGCGCAAGAAAAATACATGTTCTACTTAAAGAATGTTTCTCGCTATGAGATAACTGAAATTGATTTAGGCACAGCTACATTTTTGAATGCATAAATCGCCTTTGCCATCCTCCTAGCATGACTTATAGCTCCTGGTACATGAAACGATACTCCTTTATTCCCGTGCCAACGAGTGCGTTTTCAGGAAGCAGGAACAGACTTGATTGTTTATCTTTTTATTCAACATTAACAAGAACACGACTAATTTAATTTCCATTACTAGTACTCACTTGCTCAAAAGTGATTAAAAAATAAAATAACTCGAAAAAAAATTACTTTCGGAAGAAAATGTCAATATTTCAAGGTCTTTGCGGGTCGCCTCGGAGTTTTTCGAAAAGAAAGTTGAAAAATAAGGGCCACCCTAATATATATATATATATATATATATATATATATATATATATATATATAAACATATACTACTTATCTAATTGCATTAATCCAAGCAGTGAATAGGTTAGTTGAAAATAATATTAACTAAGTTTTTTTTTTTCCATTCATGTTTGTAATCGTTAGTGTTGTATTATGCTGTTCCACTGAATTTGTATTGGGATTGTGTATTATCTCGTAGAGTGTGTCGTATGGCAAGAATCAGGTACCTCTGTGGTCTGTTTCGAGACTCATTTTGTTTTTTAATATTTGCGACAAATCCACATGTAATTTGTGGTTTTCAATAATGTCCACTTGTTCTGGTGTCCATACCAGTGTTACCTTTTTGCATACATTTTAGATTGTTTGTGTTAATGTAAATTTACTGTTCATAATAGTTTCATAGAGTCTGTAAACAAACTAATTTTGTTCTTTTTTGTGTCTTCTGTATTGCTTAAAACAAGCAACATTGGCTGCAACTCAGCATAATATGCACTGGATGCTGCTGCTAGCCTTTCTTGAAAAACCTTTCTTCCGACTAGTGCATCCCCATTTGTTACATACGCAATTCGAGAGCCATCATCAAATGTAAAGAGGTTATCAGGGGTCATAAGGATTTCCTTAAAACACAATTTCTAAATGAATCTGCATGTTTCTCGTCAATGTTGTGTTCATTGTCAAATTTTTCATTTTCCTAGGAAGTCTCACTAGAAATGTGTTTGAATGTAAAGGTATATTAACAACAGTAAGTTAGTTTCCCTTTGCTGACAATGAAAGGTTTTCGATTGATGAAATAAAACCAGAAAATAATGAGGTATTTCCATAAAGCCATTTAAAAAAAAATTGGCTTGTGAACCGCTCTTTATTAACTCAATGTATAGGAAAATATTTTAATTTAATAGTTTCCGAATATTATTTTTGACAGCGTTGGCCAATTCATCTTTTCTTTTTCACTAGTTTCGTTGACTGGAATAATAGACATTCAAAAGAAGATGTACCTTAAAAATATTGCATATTCATGAGACAAAGATTAGTTACTAAATTCGTATAGCATATTCAAAAAATTTCCTCTCCGAGCCTTGTTCTCAGCCTATTTCATAATTTCTATTTCGGGTTATATTTCATCAAGTCGTAATTTTGGCATTCTAAAATTACCTGACTAAAATGTGCAGCATTGGAGAGCGACCTAATTAAAAAAATATAGGTCGCTGGCAGAATGAAGGATATCTCCTAGATTTTCAGTTTTTCTCTTTCTAGTTTTTGCTCTTCTCTAAAAAGTAGAGCTCTTTAAAATGTTCACTCCCAGAAGAAGCCATAATTATCTCTTTGAAGCTACCGCATCCCCTCGGCAGACTTTTTATTTAATAGTCCCACTTTATCGCAGTCAACCACTAGCCCTTTTCCTGCGTCACTTTTATAATACTTTTTAATCTCATTTTCTTTAATAGAAGTTAATATACATTGTATCGCAAAGGACGACTCAAATCCCGGCTTCTTTTATCCTCTAGGCGATGAAGAAAGGTTTTGTTATTCTTAAATTTAGAAGTTGGCGCTTTATTAAAAAGTAATTTCATTACACAATTTAATTTACCTGTTACACAACGAGGAAAAGAACTCAATATCTTAATGTTGTCGAGTTTTATTTGTATCCTTTTTAAATCAATTCCGTAAAATGTTTTCGAGGAAAAATGTTTATTTATTTTTTGCATCTAAATGAGTTACTTGTTACTAATTTGAAAATATTTGCATAAGTGCTCACATATTCTTCATATAAACCCAGGCTTGTTTAATAATTATTTTCATTACCTTTTGGTTTTTGTCCTCTTACTTATGACTCCAGGCTTAAAAAAGTGGACGAAAACCGCAGACATTTACACTGTACTACAACCGTACTTGGGTACACATTTAGAGGGAGTTCAGCCTTCGTTTTACTACATGAATATTAACAAGCATGTCAAAAACTGCTTAATTTTCTATCTCTCTTCTCAGTTTTATAATTGATACTGAAAGCAAATCCATTAAGATTTTCAGATAATTGCAAATATCTGAAATTGCTTGTACAAGATTGTAAAAAAAAAAAAAAAAATCCAGTTTAATCACTCACACTGGAAGATCTATCTTGCTTCCACGCTTTCAATATACAATTATTCACTAGAGAATACAACGAAACAATCCCTGGGTCATATCAGGGTGAATTTAGATCGCTTCCGGTACACTTTATCCGTATTTCCGGTCTCTCATAATTACTCCTGGGACGCTACACTCATCCCTGGGCCGCATCCGGATCGATCTAAGTAACTTCCGGTTCACTTTCACACTATGCAATTAATTTTTGCCTAACTGTATTTTTGTTCGATAACAATTTTCATTCGAATTAATCATTTTTATTCAATAATGAATACAAATAAAAATGTTCCGTTAGCTATTGGATAACTAATGAAATATTATTCATTATTCAGAATGAAATAACAGATTTATTCATTATTCATTATTCTGAGTGATTTTTGCTCTACACTGTATACCAACGAGTGCTTTAGGCTTAATCATTAACTGCTGATGACTTGGTTCGGAAGGGGGACAATTGTGTATGGTGTTTTAGACAAATTAAATTAAGTATTTTCCATTTGTTAAAGCTCTAGGCCGGACCTAACCATCCAGCATATACTTCCTTAACTTTTGTATAAAGCCACATTTTTACACTCATAGCATGAAATTATAGTGAAGACGCCACTTTCAAACGGATTAATTCTTCGTCGCCTTATGCCCTAATGAAGAATGGATTTTCACGCTGAAACTTTGGCAATAGAATCTTATTTTTTAATAAAAAATATAGTTTTATTTACTATAATGACCGACAATCGCCCATTTTTACCTTAGCATAGTCCACTTCAATATTTTCGAAAAAAAAAATGCATAAATGCCTTTAGCATCTTTTAAATAATGGTGTTATGCCCTCTAATTATTTTTCACTGCGTAGGAAAAGATCCTTGAGCATAACTACTATTGGACGCATCTCTTCCTGGCTGTATGTTATGTATTACTGCATAAATTGAGAAAAAAGAATTAATCATATGTACTACTCCTTATAATATATGTGATTAAATGCTGTATTTCAGTTTGTCGATTATGATTTTCCACTCCAACAATGTCCAGAATACTCCGTCAATTGCCATTCCTATTTATTACCATAGAACGCATCATGGAGGCCCGGTGTCCGTGAGTGTTATGGCGTGAGCACTTAACACTCCGTGCCCAGGGTCTATTCCCACTATGGGGTAGTGGCTTTTCATTAAAAAAAAAAAAAAAAAAAAAAAAAAAAAAAAAAAAGGCATTAGCTCTATCCTGGCTAGAAAAGGGTGGTAACCTATTGATAACCCGTCCTAAAATGCGTAGTCTATAATAATGGGCGTTAAAATTTAAATAAATAAATAAATGGAGCGCACATTGTACATCAAATTTCGACAGCTGACATAGCTATGTACTATTTTAGCAATAAATATATTGTGCTCTCACCAAAACTTCAACATTGTTCCCAATCCATTTAAACGAAGTTAAACGACGATGCAGAGGCTGAATATCGAACATTTTATTCAAGCTGTGTATGTTCTACCAGTACCTAGTCACAACGGATCTGGGATAAATGGAGAAGTGGTATGCAAGAATCTGTGATCCGCATATATTATAAAATACAATTTATTTTTTCCCGTTCTTTAAAAGCAGCTCAATTTTTTTTTTGTACCAAATGAATTCACATTTTATCCATCATGTTTCTCGACCTCCTTGCTACATCTTCTGCAGCCATCAGAATTCTGCATGTGGTCCGCTCGCCGACCATATTAAGATTAAATACTGCAGATACAAATGCACTTTATAATGCGGAATATAATTTTCAAATTAATAAATCAATTATACACGAAATATTTCATAAACTCGGATAAAAAGTAAAAAAAAAACAACAACATATTTTTAAGTAAATTCATTTCTAAGAAGACAACTATAGTACAATTATAATAAAGAACCCTTTCTATTTCTTTTTAATTTATCTTGATAATTTATGAACTTTTCTTTTTATTTCAGGTGAGTATTCTTTTCTTCATAACGTGATATTTGATGTGAGTATTTTAGACATAAATTCACAATTAATTGTTTTAACATATATTATTTTTTGCCGCCCAACAATCAAAAATCTAATCTTAAGATTATTTTTCTTAATATTCCTTTATAAATTCATTTTGCTCGTGCATATTTAGGTATTTTGAATTAACTGAGTTTTGAAGAATCCGCCTAATATTCTATGGATAGTTTGATATTTTCGACTACAAACTATTACTCACATGTGCAAATATATACTTTCAAGTAAGCTAAGTATGAGTTTACTAAGGAATTTTGGAAGTATATATTTTCGTAATTATTTTTACATATTTCCGTCTATTTTCACTAGATTGATGGGCCTATATAAATTCAGCTTAAACTTATAGCTTGAAATTTAAAAATATCACATAACAGTGAAAATTATGATAAATGTATTTATGTTCGTTTTGTATATAATATTTTTTATTGGTATTCCATAAGTCCATACTAAAATACTTTATGAGACAAAAACTATATTTCTAAATAAGGAGTTGAAAGAATCTGAAGATACTGTATAACCTCATCTCATATACGTATTCCATGTATAAATTTTCAAAGGAGACCAGCGATCATTAATCAACATATTTAAGCTTACAACATTAAAATGAAAGCTTATATAGAACATCGCAATGTAGGAATATCATAATAACAAAGGAATGTGCACTATTTCTCAATCATCAGACGTAACCCACCCTGTAAATTAAGAAAGCCGATCAAGACAGCTGACGATTGTCCAGCTGTTTTATTTAGCTACCCCATTACTTTAGGTCCCATGTTATTTATTTACATTTTAGTACAGTTTTCTTTCTTTATATATATATGCATATTTGGTGGGCTAGTTAATTAGTACTAATTAGCGGGATGAATATTTCATTACCTTCAATTACTGATCAAAGGATCAATCCGTCAATGCTTAATTTAAAATTCGGACTGAAAACGATGAATCCTGTAATTAAAAAAAAAAAATGGACAAAATTATTTCATCAATTTATAACTATATATCCTGGCACTTATTTCATTTACCAATTTAAGACATCTAATTTACATACAATTATGTCCTTTAATCACAAAGGGCCGTCACCTGTATGTTCTGTTGTAATGCTCAGTGGGGCGATGTCAATCGAAGAGAAAAGTGCTAAAAACCTCAAATTTGTATTTGTCTCTGTTTACCCAACTTTTTAAGCGTTGTTTTTTTTTTTTTTTTTTTTTTTTTTTTTTTTTTTTTTTTTTTTTTTTTTTTTTTTTTTTACTCTCCACCGGCACGGTTACCTCCACATGGTGTTTCCTGGGTAACTTTAAACTCCGTGCAATAATAAGCTGTACAAAATTATGTAGTAGCGTTAATTTTGATCATATTTTATTTAACTCAATATAAAAAATACTTATCGGCCGTGGTGAAGCACGGGTATTCAGCTAGTTTCTTATAAGTTAACAACTCTGCTAAAATAAATTACAGACTGAACTGTTAGTTAAAAACAGCAATAGGTTAAACTGGGTAATTTCTACACTGAAGGAAAAATTCTTACATTTTTATCAAAAACATTTGATAAATGACTAAAATGTATATCGCTTATTGAGATTCATCCCGATTTGCAGGGGCTCTGATGGCACTCAGTTGAATAAACTGAAAATCCGAATACTTGTCTAGAAACGATATAATCTAGCATATACATACACCGTATTCTGAGTATCTTAAAGTGAACAATGTCTTAACTAAACAAGGTATTCAGAATAAACGACCCAATAACTAAAGTTTACATTATCTTTTTCTCCTAAAACCTGGAACCTCAATTCTATCTCTCTAAAAAAAATAATTAGTAGGTATTCCTAAAACATCTCTGTTTATTAAGCTACACAAAAAGGTATAATAGTCACAACAAAATGTTCTAAATTCTTAGAAAAAAAATGTATAAAAACGAAGTGAAGAAGAAATAGTGGTGACGCTAAAGAAAAATGCATTATAAGATTAAAGAACTTATTAACAAATTGTTATTTTTCTGAATGTCTTAAATAAAAAACATTAAGTACTTTCTGCTTAAATGCCAGAAATTAAAAAAAAAATACCTAAAATCTAAGCAACAGTTACTTAAAAAAAAAAAAAAAAAAAAAAAAAAAAACGCTTAAAATATTAAATATCTTGTAAACAGTTAACTTTTGGATAAGGCAATATGGGCTTAAAATCTTCTTTTTTTGTTGACCAAAACTATCACTTCGCGATGGATGAATGTTGGCTTACCAGTAACCCTATATATCTACTATATATTTGTCAAATACCTCTCACTCACTGACTATCATCGTCCAGCCCAAACCACTTGACAGAAAAAATTGAAATTTTGCATGGACACTCCCTTTAGGTTGTAAACACTCGCTAAGAAAGGTTTTTTGGATATTCAAATTTTTAGAGGGGTTTGAATTTTTAGTTTTAAAGATAGCATGCTCGCCATGGCAGTCTGCGTTGCTAGGACAATAACAAAACAGCTGTTACCGTACTGTATCTGTTTCATAGTATTATTAGCACTTTCCTCCGAAGGAAAGTAGCTATTGAGGTTGGACTCATGACGGAATTTTTGAAAAATTTCTTCAAATCTTTATCGATCCTACCTAGTAGACACCGAAAATGACCCCCGTTAAAATTTATATATATCTATATATATATATATATATATATATATAGATATATATATATATATATG
Organism: Gonocerus acuteangulatus; assembly: GCA_946811695.1. Lineage (NCBI taxonomy): Eukaryota > Metazoa > Arthropoda > Insecta > Hemiptera > Coreidae > Gonocerus > Gonocerus acuteangulatus. The sequence continues at coordinate 37,730,535 of OX328124.1, read as the reverse complement.
TGTGTGTCTGTTAACACGATTGCGGCCAGAGTTTTTCTTTTTTCGTCACGAAACTTGGTATATAGCATTCAATTAGCAAACGATTGAACGAGTTCGTTAACCACCAAAGTCGGTCCACCGGAAGGGGGGTTTACCCCGAACCCATAACACTAATTTGACTATGTCAGCCGTAATATTTGTTATATTTCAACGAAACTTGGTATTCGTTGTGTTGATATAGAGAGAAAATTGAGATATAAAAATGAACTAAATCGGTTCATTAGAAGGGGGGGTTTACTCCGGACCCACAATACCAATTCGCCACTACCAGCCATGATTTTTGGTATATTTCGACGAAACTCGGTATTCGTAGTGGTAATCTACAGGTAAATATGTGTTGTAAAAATAAACGTAATCGGTTCATTAGGAGGGGGGGTTTACTCTGGACCCAAATTCCTATTATACTCATACCGGTCGTAATTTCTGCTGTATTGTAACGAAACGCGGTATACGTCGTGGGTAACTCATGAGAAAGAAGTGTTGTAAAAATGAGCTGAATCGGTCAATCGGAAAGCGGGGGTTTAATTTGTAATATATTTCAATAGAAAAGCCCGCCAGACATAGGCTCACAAAGCCTCCGCAAGGAGCGCTTTCTACCACTAGAGTGACTGTATCCTGTTCCTGCGTTAGATCAAAATACGATAATATGAGGTTTTTTGTATTTATTACGTAGTGTAATAGGTACCATGTGTAAACATAACTCTGGAAGCAAATTAATAATTGATCAGTTACTCATTACAAATTTATAAGATAACTATTCATGTTTTTATTTTATTTATGTAGGATATTTTAAGCAAATTGTTCTGGAAAGCAGTCTACACTACCCAAATTCTGAGGAAAGTGCTTAGTTATGCAGCTCCTTCGTGACGGACTTTTTTTAATCTCGATTAATTTCAAGTATTATGACAGTCCTTGAATTACTAGAAATAAGCTGTCCCTCATAGAGTTTACGCTATACCTGGTGATTGTATGGTCCATTCCAAGTAATAATATCCTCCTCACCCATCCCCAGTCACAACACTTCTTGGTAATGCTCGCAAATATAATGCGACATCTGAGAAACATAAATTTATAAATTTTAAAGTAAATTTGTTATTGACAACGAATTTTAACCTTTACTGGTATAACTCCTGTTACTGCTTACCTATAGATAACGGGTTATCTCTACGTTATCTGTTTGTTGCTCCGGAGTGCCCCAGTGTCAAGAAACATTATACCTTGATTACTTATCAATTGATGCATAACATATAGTATGACGGGAACCATGCTATAATAAATTGCAAAAAATGATATAAGTAGCGTTAATTTTGATGATACATTATCTAACGCAATAAAAAAAACTTATCAGCCGTGACGATGCACGGGCATTCAGCTAGTCTTAAATATGGGTAATCGTTTGCTGAGATTTGAACTTCTTTCAAGTAAAATGATTTGTATGATAACGCGAGTTTAGCGAAGGAAGGCTGCTCCTGGATAGCGGTGTGGCGAGGAGAGGAAGTTGGATGGAGAACCATTTCCGTTGCTATGGGATACACATGGAGGCCGAATGTCTCCAGTTCCATCTTCCATTATAGGAGGTAAATCCTTAACCATGATCTGGATCCATTACTTCTTCCTACCACCCATCTTCTGTTTATGGCCACTTATTTTATGTTTTATAGCAATCCACATCCAAAGGCATTTTATAGGCTTCTCTTATCGGGGGTAGTTATTATGAATAGCTTTTTAACCTTTGTCTCCATCTCACTATAGTCCCGTCGTTTATTCTCACTGGTATTATGCTGCAGCTGACTTCATGGTGAATATTAATTGAATTAATGAAGAGGAAGAAACGGCCCGTTTAATTGTTTAACGGTATTATAATATTGAATGATAATTATAGCTTAAACATTAAATTGTTTAATATTTGTTTAAACTACTAGACAGCAAGGAAGGCCATTTAATAATAAACGAAATGATTAATTGTAATTATTGGCATAATTTTGTTTTAATAGGTAGTTGTTAACTATCAGCTCTAGGCCTCGAAATCGACCCTCGATCCGCGACATTAGAGGATAAAATCTTTAGTACGTTCCCAATAATTCAACTCAAGTCCACCAGCATCAGGTCAGAATCAATTTCTCTACCACGGGCAATCTCGAACCCATACATGTATGCATACATACATTTTTGACAGGAGAAGGCTTGGATTCTAAAACTTTACTAGTTTGTATATACAGAGTGTATCGCAAGTGGATGACAATACTCAAGACTGTAAAAATATACAATACTGTAGTTAAATGCCACACGTTTCTATCTGTTTTTGTTCCAGGCTTATGCAGTTCTAAAGGTGATTAAAGACAATTCGTGCTTTTTGTAGGAAAACCCCAATTTTCTCTGCATGCACACATTATTTTTCAGCCTTTCATTACTTTTATGAAATAAGGATTAAATTTAAGTTTGTAAAATTGAATAAACTTTCCAATGGTATACTCAGAATTGAGATTATCTCTGAATTTCATGGTTTAATTGGAAATTTAGAGAGAAAAACGACTAATAAATAAAGCCGATATTAGGTTTATTTTTGTGATCTCAAGCATTCGACTTCAACCATCTAGGTAATAAAATGGGCTGTGTCATATGGTTCCGAAAAACACATTACCACATGATCAGAGGTGAGTGTAGCGTAAGTTCTGCAACAAGGAGAAGATTAGTTTTAGGAGCGTTTATAATTGTCAATGTAATTTTTTTTTTTTTTTTTTTTTTTTTTTTTTATTTATTCAAATTTAATGTAAGACTTACTTCAATCATTAAATGACAATTTCATTATGAATAATTTTCATTTACTTATTTTAAGATCACAACAATTAAAATTATATCAGCTTTATTCATCAGTTGTTTTTTTTTTTCGCCCTAATTTTCCAATCACTATGAATTTGAGAGATAAACTGTGTTTAGTATACCGTTGGAAAGGTAATTACATTTTACCTAAGATTCACCGAATTGCAGTTTTTTTTTTTTTTTTTTTTTTTTTTTTTTTTTTTTTTTTTTTTTTTTTTTTGGAGTAGTGATTCTCGAACGTTTGTCGCTATTGTTTTATTTCAGGTTATCGAAATTGAAAAAGTGAACATCGAAAGTGCACTGTCCTTAAAGCAAATTTAATACTGATTTAAACAAAGCAGTGTAACGTTTATGAACAATGTGTAAAAGCAATGAAAATGGAGGCTTGTCTACAAGAAAGTTGGTTTCTTCTAAATAGCCTTCAGAACGGCATATCAGTTGAACAAAAATAAATAGAAGCTCGCGTTTCACAGCATTGATCTACATTTTTATCTTCTTGAGTCACGTCTCCTTTAGATACACCCTGTATAAATGTAAATATGCCGCATAATTTTTGATTTATGCGATCATACCAAATTCCTAATGCAGAACAATAAGAGTACCTATATAAAGGCACATGAAATATAAGCTTTGTATAATACTTTAAACATATTTTAGGAGGCCCGGTGGCCGTGAGCTTTCTATTCCCATTATAGGGTGGTGGCTTTTCTTAAGAAAAAGAAAAGGGAAGAGGGTATTAACCTATAGGTAGCCCGTCCTAAAATTCGTAGTTAATAATAACGGACGTTAAAATTTAAATGAATGAACATATTTTATCCAAAACCACCAACACAGCCAAATGCATGTATATCTAATGGAATATATATTAGCTGGAGATTCTTGAACCGTTGATTAAACATGATCAATTCGTGCTTATTATTCAAATCAGAGGGCATCTGTCTGATTGAATTTATCTTCCTTAGTGGCTATCAAATTACACTATTGTGTAATTTCCCTCTCATGTGAACAAAAGCCTGTATAAACATCAGGATCAATTTCAATTAGCGGGGAAAAACGTTTAATGAGAAAACATTTCAATGGGGGGGGGGGGTCTGTCATGCATAATAGGTCTTGCAATTCTTGAATGGACATCTTTCTTTCCTCCTCCGAATATAATATTATGTTTTTATTCTTATTGTTGTCAATAATGAGAAAGATAATTACATGAATTTGTGACATTGTCGATATAAATGCGAAGTATCGAATGTGAAAATCACCACTTTCCAAAGTAAAAAAAACCGTTTATTCATTACTTTAATTTTGGACAGTCAAATAGTCTGCAGATTCGACGTTTTGACAGTGGATACTTTCCCTTTCTCTGATTGAACTTAGAGATTTTGCCGTACATCAGTCCAACAGCAATCAGTATACTTTTAAAATGAAAAGCGCGTTTTACCACATTCGATACTTTGGATTTGTATCGACGATATCGTCGTTAATTAGGTTACGTTCTAATTGGACATTCCTCATAATTTTAGAAACGACAGATCCACTATGCCTTGTATTATCAGATAAAAATAACTTCAGCGATGGCCGGGGGAATATAGGAAAACCGAATATTATACAGTATTCCACGAACAAAAAATATCAATAAATTATAATCTAAACAAGGGTTTTTGACCAGAAAACAAGTATTTTTTGAACTTACGACTTATTTTGACGTATAGAGAAATTTTCACTAGAAACCAAACATGCTTTATCTAAAAAGGTACAATTATATAAAAATAATATATAGGTCATTATATAAAAATAAAATAAAACTTTGCTCGTCTACTTTGGTACACAAGAGAAAAATACGAATGATAGTACTATCTATTTGGAAAACAATTTTAATATAAAACTAAACAAGTTTCTCGCCGGTACTGAAACAAACTGGAGAAACTGTAATTTTACACTTGACGGTGATGTTGTTTCGTTAGATCTCTAGAAGTCTCTAGATTAATGATTGACTTTTATAAAGCTTATTTCGGCTGTATGGTTTAGTTTAGCTCTTTTTATCAGATCATTTGAACTTTGCCATTTATCTTTGTTATCGGTGAACTCTAATGGCTTTGTTATGTTACCAGTATCCCGACTTTCTAACAGTTCTTCATATTTTTAGATAGACAGTAAAACTTGGTCTTAACTCACTTTTTGCCAAAATTCCTTCCCGGCTAATTAAACTATAATTTCGTTGGCGTATTTGTCCTTAAGTCTCTTATTCTTTGCAAATTTAGCTCTGCAGAGCTATAGTTATACATGTATAACTATATACTTTGAATTTATATGTCTAAGTAGGTTCTAAATAAAGAGGTTAAGTCATAATTCAAGCAAAACACCTTTTTTTAATTTATTTTGATATTGGACATTTTGGGAAAGCGTGTATTATAGTATTTATTTACTTGATTTTAAGGGCACAAGGCTTCAAAACATATAAGTAGGCGATTTTTTCTAGTTCTGAAAAAACAGATAATTTGGCTTCATTGTTGTTTATCTATAATTAGGATTTCAGAAGAATCTTTGTTGCTTAAATTGGGAAGAAAAAAATATGCGCTTTTAATACTATGGGAATGGGTTCCGCTCACTATTCTTTTCATTAATTGATGATTGTTAAAAATTGTTTACTTTATTTACATTTGTTTGATCATTTTTATTTTGTATAATTTCACTGAGTATGCGAGGAAATCACCTTGCTGCTGTGGAACTCCATAAATAAATAAAAATTGCTTGAAACATTTTTTTCGTAAACATTTCTCTCTTTCATTCTCTCTCTCTCAAACACCCACGCACACACTCTCTCTCTTTCATGTTTATATGTATGTATACATAAATCGGACTTTAGCGTGGAAAAATACTTTTAAGGGGTAATACTACCATGTAACTTTTTTTTCTGGGCTAAAAAGGTAGTCTTAACTAATCAAAACTGATATCCAAGAGTGTACACGTGAAGAAATTTTTTTTTTTTAAATGGGCAAAAATACGATTTTTCAAGTAAAATCCTGATCGCGAGGGAACGCGGTGCGTATTTGAAGATAATGTTTTGAGCGAGCTTCGATTGGTCCCTTTTTAATTCTTAAATTTCTTTTTGGTTCTCCTTCAATACATTTCAAAATTAAAACCCATTTTCTTATCTTATTACAAGAAAGTATGAAAAAAAAATTAGGAAAGACATGAACATTTCAGAACATTAAACTTTAAAGTCGTTTTCTCATAGTTATGTTTTTCAAATCGGGCGATACTCTGGCGTTCTCAATATTTGCCAGATCTACTTCAAATTTTAACTGCAGCTTCGTCATGATATTTGCTAGAAACGTTCGTAAGATTTTTTCGATTCATTGAGTTATAACGATCTTATTACCGATTTTCGACGGATTTTTTAATAGAAAATGAATAATTGTTCACCATTTTCGAAAAAAAAAAAAAATATTTCTTAAACATCCTACGTACTTTACTATATTTAACCTTCTTCTTTCGAAATAATTTTAGTTATTCGTTCTAGATTAAAAATTGCCGCCTGCAGACTATCGGCCGTGAAAATAGAGGGTTTTCGTTTGTCAGACACAGCGTCGCCATTATTTTTTTCGAAGAATTGAAAGGTATTTATTTTTTTGGATATTTTAACAGCCCATATAAAACATTTGATATAAAGAATTGAAAAATATTGATTTATTTGTTATTTATAATTTCAAGAAAATGACTTTCATTTTAATCGCACAAGGTAGTATTACCCCTTAAACGTGGAAACTTATTCAGATATATTATTTACTTATATTTTTTCTTAAGAGGTAGTAAAAACCCAAACGAATTTAACAAAATCAGTGTAAAACCACTGAAAAATAAAAGCACCAGAAGAAGATAACAATCCTAGGGTTGGGACAGAGATAAAGTTGGTGTAAAAGGTAAATAAAAGTGGACGATAAAAGGGACGGCAAGTGTTTCTGAGGGCTTTTGTAGCTAGAAGAAATCTATACCACGGCTAGGAAAAACTAGTATCAGTGGTTTCTTCTATCTTCACTAGTATAGAGCTTGGGGGAATCGTTTCTATAGCTTTATAAGCTTTAGGCATTAACCCTTTGACCGCCAGCTACAAAATTGCAAAAGAATTACTCCCCCAGGCCTTTCCGGTTTTGCAACTATGTCATTTATTGAATTTATATCGGAAATTCACTTAATTTTTAATATGATTTAATTCAAAAGGGCGTGTGTATTAAAGTTGGGCATGTTGGTAAGATTTCTGAACATTGCTGTTTCGGAATGCTATGTATATCAGTTTGGACCTCAATTCCAAACCCTACGCTGTGGATCAAGTTGGTTCACATGGCTTATTAGTGAGCCACACTGTGTATTAATTTGCTGTAAATGGCGTAATAGAGAGGTCACACTGTGTATCAATTTGATGCAAATGGCGTCTTAGTGGACTCAGACTCTGTATCAATTTCATACATATGGAGTCTTACTGAACCTACACTGTTATCAATTTGATGCAAATGGCGTCTTAGTGGACTCAGACTCTGTATAAATTTCATACATATGGAGTCTTACTTAACCTACACTGTGTATCAATTTGGTGCAAATGGCGTCATAGTGAGCCCATAATGCGTATCAATCTCATACAAATGGCGTATTAGTGAAACCCAACCTTTTTATCAATTTGATGCAAATGGCGTATTAGTGAGCCCACACAGTTTATCAATTTGATGCTAATGGCATAGGTGGAAAAAAATGGCGTAGGTGACCGTGAAATGACCCTCAACCTGACCACGGAATAGAAGTCAGCGAGCCCAAGAAGAAATTATTAACGTAGTCACATAAAGTGACATTAAATTGACCTTGAGGACTATAATTGAAAAATAATAAAACACGTATCTGGACGTAAAATATTCCGTTATTCCAGAATCTGCATTTAAAAATTCATTTTTTACGTAAACATATAATAAACATATTTGCCTTAGAAATTACTGTCATTTAGTATAATTTAGGTCATATAGTAACAAACGGTTTAATTTTAGGCGGTATCATATTTCAGTCTAATACTCGATAAAAACAATCTATGATTTTATTTAATTTTATATAAAAACAAAAAAAACGTTCAAATCAGAAATGTCTTCTAATGTTACCTGAAAAAGGTCTTCGTTTTCATTTTTGTATCTTAACAAAGTACAATCAATGAATACTCATCATTACATCACTTGAATAAATCTAAGATGCAAAATAACCTGTTACTCAACAATATCACTAAAGTAGTAATGCCTAAGTTAGCTTATGTTTATATGGAGGCCCGGTGGCCGTGAGTGTTAAGCCGTGAGCACTAAGCACTCCGTGTCAAGGGTCATGGGTTCGATTCCCACCAGGATGCTGGCTTTTCCTTACAATAAAGAAAAGGTATCAGCCCTATTCTGGCTAGAAAAGGGTTGTTACCTCCAGATAACCTGTTCTAAAATTCTGATTAAATTATAATGGACGCTTAAAATTATTTATTCAAATTTTAATATACATCATTTTTAACTAAGAATTTTAGGACGGGTTATCTATAGGTTACCACCCTTTTCTAGCCAGAATAGGGCTGATGACTTTTATTTTTTCTAGAGAAAAGCCGGCACGGATTGTTAAATGCTCACGCCTTAACACCCACGGCCACTGGGCCTCCGCGTTAAAATTTAAATAAATGAATATGTTTATATATTTACTACTTTATTCAAAATGTTATTATTTTTTTAAACTGAGTTAGAGATTCGGGCATAAAACGAAAAATACCCCCAAAAAAGTCCGTCACGCAGGAGCTGCATAACTAAGCACTTTCCTCAGAATTGGGTAGTGTCGATTGCATTCCTGAATAATTTGCTTAAAATAACCTATATAGATAAATAAAATAAAAACATAAATAACACCTGTTTCAATTCAATTCAAACATAGTACAATGTAAATCCCCCCCCCCTTCCGATAGACCGATTTAGTTCATTTTTACAACACGTCTTCCTTATTAGATACCCAGGACGTATACCGCGTTTCGTTACAATACAGCAGAAAAGAAAGTATGACCGGTATAAGCAAATTAGTAATTTGGGTCCGGAGTAAACTCCACCTCCTAATGAACCGATTTAGTTTATTTTTACAACAAATTTTTCTCTTTAGTTGAACAGAGCGAATACCGAGTTTCGTTGAAATATAACAAAAATTACGACTGGTATTGGCAAATAACTACTTTGGCTCCGGAGTAAACCCCCTCTCCGGATGGACTGATTTTGTTGGTTAACGAACTCTTTCAATCGTTTGATTGGGGAATACTACATACCAAGTTTCGTGGGGAAGATACAAAAACTCTGGCCGGTATCGTGTTAACGGACACATATATAACTATATATATATATATATATATATATATATATATATATATATATATATAAATTTTAACTGGGGTCATTTCGGTGTCTACTAGGTAGGATCGATAAAGATTCGAGGACATTTTTCAAAAATTCCGTCATGAGTGCAACCTCAATAGCTACTTTCCTTCGGAGGAAAGTGCTAAAATGTATTTAATAAGTTATCATTTAGTTTTTATATCACAGAATTTTATATAAACATATTATTATATCATTGAGTTTTATATAAACATATAAAGTAATAAAAAAGCAGAAACGTGGCTGTATGAAAGACACATTCTAGTAACGAATGAGATATTTTATTAGTTTTTGCAGTTCACGAGATACGTACGTGAGAAAGAAGAAATTAAAGATAGAATTTTACGTACTGCGAACTCCGTGTAATTTCTATTATATTTTACGTCGTAGTAAAAGAAGATACATTCATTTCAAAAATACGTGACCTCTCGCCAGCTAGCCTTTAATCTTCATTAAAACTTTTATCTAAATTATATGGTGTCATAAAATGCGGCTCATCTTTCATTATGTTTTATATCCACAAACTTAACAAGGTTTAGAAAGATTTTTCATTCATTGTCCTTTATCACTATGAACCTTTTAAAATTATAGTTGTTTCAGCAATTTTTCTTTTGCGAGGGTGTACATAGTTTTTATTCACAGACTCTTAACAAACAAAAGGACAACTCTTTATTTGAAAAGCTGATTTTCACTCAACATTTAGGATTCCTGTTGCAGTGGGGAGAATAGGAAATATTCTATTTTACGATTGGATCTCCTGAATAGAATTCTCCTCTCTGACAATAGAAGAATTTTTTTCCCCGTCTTGATTTTAAGAGGAGAAAGTAAATAATTTGTTAACAGCCTAACCACTTGGAGTTTTGGGTAGAAAAAAAAATCCATCACAGAGCACATTCCTTAGAATGTGGGTCGTGAACTCTAGGGTGGGCCGAAAAAAATCTTTTTTTTCAAGTTGTAACAGTGCGGAATAGTTGCTAATTATATAGACAACAAAAATAAAATAAAAATTATCGAAATCGGTTGACATCTTCCTTTAGCGCATAGGCTTTGAAATTTGACAAGATATAAAAAAAAACAAAAAAACTTCATTTTTGAGATTAGTTTCATTCATGAAAACATTACAGCTATTCGAATACAACATTTTAGAGTATTCATTTATTTATTTTTTCTGTTTCAACACATTTGGGAGCAAATGATGATGCAAAATCCTTCATTGAGGATATCTATAATACTTAAAAAGTTTTTTCCTAGTTATTTTACTATGTATGAAGGAGAAAATGTGTGGTCTTCATTAAAATTTTGAAGTTCTAAAAGTTCAATAGCTGAACCAAAATTCTGTCTCCGAATAATTATTAATTCTGATTTAGATTTCAAATATCATCAAACGTATTATTTAGCTTACATCAAATTACTAAATTTTCAAATATGCCTCAAGAAATAATTATATCAATGTTTTTTTTAACGTAAAAATAATTTTATATTTTAATATTAATGTAAAGAGTGAACCCAAATCTCAATAGTTTTTCTTTAAAAGGCAGAAGGTCAATAAGTCAAAATCAAAATTGACGCATACTTTAAATCATTAAAATAGGTATACGTTTTTTGCATCCTCATAATATGAGGATGCAAAAAAGTCATATATTATATGACCTGAAAAGTCATATATTATATGACTTTTCAGGAGCTAAAAATAAATATTGGCTAATGGAACTCGGAGAACCCTACAAACTACGTCATAACTGTTTAAAATTTCCATAGAAATCAATGACAAAATTTCATTAACCACTAGATGAAGTGCATTAGTAGATTAGTAACTGAATTAAAAACGCTTTTATTATTATTTGCAGATAAGAATGTTTCATTATTTGTTCATTAAATTAAAAAATTATGATAATAATAATAGTATTTTATGTTTTGACCGTCGATATTTTAAACAGCTGACGACAAATACTTCATTGATATTATCTAGAAGATCTTTAGTTATTCTTTGGTTCTTGAACTGTATTGATTTTTAGGCTTCTGAAGATGCGGAACTTGTAGAAAGAATTTTATAAATCTTGTTGTGTCAACTTTGGTTTTGATCAATTCCTCTTCTGCCTACATAAGAAAATTTCATATTTTAATGTCGAAATCAACACATAATATTTTATAATTTCTGAATTCAATAATTGAAAGGTGACATTTTCCCTTGAAATTTGTCTTTGTTAGATCTTCTTAGAGATTTCAATCGAGACAAAAATAAAGAACTTCCATGAAACTTGTAGGTTAATAACATGATGAGCCTATAAGAAAGTTAGTTAAACTGGGTTGAGGTCAGAGCGAAGGTGTCTTGTGGATCGAACAGCTGATGAATGAAGTAAATTAACAATAGATGCTAATTATCAAATCCCATTAATTATACTGATGACTATAGGCTCCGAGTCCATCAAGGAGAAACATTAACATCCGCTAGAAATCATCACCGCAACTTTTCCTGGATCTTTACTTTTCCTGACGTTTCACTTGTGGCAAGACCTTATCCTAGATATTCTTTGCCATTATAATATTTATCATATAAATTATCATGGGGCGTTTTTTCCTCGGTTTCCGAGGATAAATTCTTTCTTGTGATACTGCTGTCCAAAAGAATTGACGTCATTTATTTATTATAGATGTTACCCAGTGTGCCATGCTACACCTACTTTCTGTCTATGACTCTCCCCGTAACAAGATCAGTTACGTCAAAATCGGTCAAACGGTGTGAATTTGTTTATATCTGTCTAGTAATTCGAAACAGCCAACAGAGGCCAGCACCACAGCAATTCTTAAAACAGCCGACAGAGGCCAGCAGCACAGTCTGCGAGTAGATAGCTCTTATCAAAGAAAGGCCAGCGCTCCTTAGTTAGAAAGTGACTGTTGATATAAAATTGAAATAAACTGCATTACAAGATTATATAATGATGTAAAGTCATCAATGATTCAACAAATAAATTTGAGACACTATTCAAAAGTGGCTGTCTATTGAAAATGGCCGTCAGAATCTGAATGGTTCAGTGTAGCCAATTTATCTTAAAACAACACTTTTGACTAAATTTGACTATTTTGACCTAGCCTAGGAGATTTCCCGTATCAAGACCTACCTGTCGGTCAAGTTTGGTCAAAATAGGTCAAACGGTGTAGATTTGTATAAGGAACAAACAGACATACGGACAGACACGTGATTTATATACATATATATATATATATATATATATATATATATATATATATATATATTATCTGATGATGGGCGTTCGATTAAAACATTTCTGACAATTCTCGCGGTATCAAGTCGTACCGCTTGCTGGGCATTTTAGCGTGCTTCCTCCCTCCCCCATAGAGATTAAATAATTCAAAGTATTGCATCATCGATTTCACAAATTAAAAAAATTACATAAGAGACTATGGAAATAATGTATTTATACCAGTAGTGACAAATGTTGAAATATGAGATATATATTTTAGTAGTTAATACTTCAAGAGACAATGAGCATAGAGTTTCTTAGCTGTTATCAGTCTGTTGTTTAAGCCGCACGTTTTTCTAATGTCTCCTCTTTATCTCCCTTCCAGAAGAACAGTCTCATCCATTCATGCATTTATCCGACAGAGATTGTTATTTATTGCTCTTATGTGCTCCCTATTTCGATAAATTGGAATTTATTGACATGAAGCCTGTGTTTTATAGAGGTTTCATTTTTTTATTACTCTTTTAAACTTCTTATAGTATATAATATTACATGGGAATTAGATAAAATAGGGAATGAGACTGGTATATAGAATAACAAATTGTCTAATGTAAAGAGTAAGATTTGACGGATGTTTGTGGTCCTGAGCTCGCTGGATGGATCAATATTTGAATATATGTTTTAAAATAATTCTTAACCTTATTTCACTTAAAATTTGAAAACCACGCATTTATAACCAAACTAATTCAAGGTTTACCACCCCTATTTCGAATTAATATTTTTTTTTTAAATATTAAAATATTATCAACACTTTTTTTTAATAAGTATGCTGTGTTTGTAGACCCCCAACTGGGAAATAATATTACTAAGAGACTCTAGTTTAATAAAAACATTATTTTTAGACAAGTTTTATAAATATAAAACGTTTTTATTCAAATAAAATTGCAACTTAATAAAAGCTTCATTCTGTTAAGGATTTTCACTAAATATTCATAATAACTAGGTTGACAGTCATGAATATATATATATATATATATATTTACAATAATTAAAAATTAAAATTATTACTTAAACCGCCATGATATTTGATATTTCAAAGAATAGTTAGAATGAAAACACATGTTTAGAAATACTACCTAATTTATAAATTATAAAAGAAAAAATACGAAAAAAAAAAATAAAAATCGTTCAGAGCCTGTTGCTCAAATTCAGGAACATAAATATGCGTTAGGTCCACCCGACAAACCTATGTAATGTACTGTATAACATACAGTCTTGTTTTTCGTACATGGCCACCGAGCATGCGCGGACGCTTTTTTGTGACTTTTTTTTTCAGTTTAGTCATAGCATATTTATGGTAAAATATTATAAGGTACTAACACAATTTTATAATAAATCATACATCCTATTAAATTATAAAGCCAACACACATTAAACAAAATTAGGATATCTGTTCATGCTCTACGCAAAATACTTCTGAGCAGCATTTTGTGCAGAAACACTTTGAGTAACTAACTTTTTTAATTTCCCTACATTTTGTGTTACTCTTTCTCTGACCATTGTGACATCATGTTTGTTGGTCCTCTAGTTCCTTAGGAGGTCGAAATTGTTTAAGTCTTATTTGCATGCCAATCGTAATTCCAACATGACTCCTACAATCTTCTTCAAAGAGATGTCCTTGCTCTGAATCAGAGTCTTCTTGTCTTTCTTCTACTACATCTTCCACATCGGTATCGGATTCGTCGCCATTGTCTTCATTTTCCAGCACGTCCCCTTCATTGAATAATAATTCATGGATGGCTACCATGCCGTCTGAATTCTGTAGGTTAAAATTTCCCGTCTTTTAGCCATTTGATTCTGGAATAAAAATAAGTAAATCCGTTTGGGTGTTACTCATCCGACAGATTAGTTCAAGATAATTTTTTTTTTTAATTTTCAATAATTAAACCTGTAATCCATAATAAGTAATATTAAAGAGTAATATCACAATTAATTAACATAAATTTAAAAATAAAAGTAAATTAGTTAACTTACCTGGTCAGGCGCAATTAATCTCACTGAATCAAACTTCTATGATGGCGTCCGAGATCGTATTGGATCTAAAGTGGGGGTAGGGTCGGCGATGACAGTGGGAGTCAGGAATATAGTAGGAAGCCCTGCTTTCTCTTGTGAAACACAGATACTTGGAAGATCAAAACAAATTCTACTCGTCTCACAGATTAAATGCGACGGAAGGTTAAAGGCCTCTAGAGTGTCTCCTTGGAGATGTGGAACCTGAACAGAATGTAAGGTAGCAGATTAAAGGATAGAATGTCAGCAGAAAAGAGAAATGGGGAGGACATAACTTCGTAAACACTGTCAAGCGTACCGTTTCAGAGTCAGGTCTGTAGTTTTTTTTCTGCACGAACCTCAAGAAATCTCAGATGATGCGAAAGGAGAAAATAAGGTCTTACCTGTACATTTGCAAAAAATATTGTATTAATTTGTAAAATGCCAACGAACTGAAGAAATTAAACATGTGAATGGAAATGATACAATCTAATATTGACGATTTATTTGAGTTTCCCTTTATTTATGGAATAAATGAAGCGAAAATTTGCTTCATTTATTCCATAAATAGAGATATGGCATTGTCTGTAATATGTCAGAAAGCCAATGGTTTTTCAGCAGACGTCTTTAAATTACAATGTATAATTTACTGTTCTGCAAGTAAGAGCGTATTGTGTTTATTTACTGGCTGCTGACGCAACAATTCGTTAACGCCATGTGGCCACATTTTACCGTAAAGCCTTTCTTGTATACATCACATCATTGATACCAATGCAAAGTTTCGAATGGGAAAAAACGCATTTTTCATTTTCAATCTATACTGATTGCTGTTGGACCTGATTGGGCACATTCTCGAATCTTAAGTTCACTAAGTGAAAGGGGGATGTAACCACTGTCAAAAGGTCGAAACTGCCGACTATTTGACTGTCCAAAAGTAATAAATTTTTTCACTAAGTGGTGATTTTCACATTCAATACTTTGCATTTGTATCGACGATATGTTGGTTGGTTAAGTCCTTTCATGAGATAGTCTTGTGCGGCGAATTCAGAGTTGACTAAGTAGAATTTACGGTCTGTTAGTCGAGTCCAGCTGGCTTGCCAATAATCTGTTCATCGGTCTAATCGCTTAAGCTCATCTTGTCTTGTAGCAAGTACTATATTAATTAATACATATTACATTTATATGAAAATATTAATTAAACTATAAATCAAATACGATTAATCAAATTTATATATATGGGAACAAAAACAAATAGATAAATAACAAATAAAAGCATATCAATAATAATATCATTGGTGTTTTTGCCGCTTTGAGTGCACCATAGAAATCTGGATTTTACGAATTGTTTGGCTGTAGAACATGGCTCTCCGTCGGACCAGACTGATCTACAAGTTGTCAATGGAGAACTTATGCTGACCCAGTTTCAGAGTTGAGTGTTATATTTGGAGACCTGCTCTACCATAAACCCATTTCGGGCTTGAGTCCAAATTTTGCTAGCTGCTTTCAGTTGAAAACTGGTCTCGAGTTTATTGATCACATTTTTTTCCAGTTACTTGTGGGCCGTAAATACAAAAATATCAATGATTTTAAAAATAATATTAATCATTTTAGTGAACCATGGGTGGCTAAGGATTCAATTTATAATCTCGAGGGCTTCAGTTCGAAACTCGGAAGAACAGTAAAGATTTATCATTTAATGTCGTCGTCTGAGGGCTGGAATGTGGATCCTTTCGTCCCTAGCGACACCCAGAGTTTCATGGGCAAAATTGGGCGACTAGAACATACTGTCCCTACCATGTCAAACTATCGAAAATGCAAATTGGAGCAAACTAGAGAATGAACACATTCTATCCATTGACGAAGTAATATATTGAAAAATGGTCTTATTCGATACTTTATTTAAGCATTAAAGGCTATTCTAAAGGGGTCAGAGTTGTGACAATTTTTGACAAGCCGAATCGTCCACAATCCAAGAGCAAAGTCTCGAATCTGAAAAACGAGTTTTTGCATATTCGATAGTTTGACCTTGTAGGGACGATATTCCTGGCCTTCCATTCCCTCTAGTTAATCGTATGACCCAGAATCAGTAACCTTGTGGACTGTGGGCACCTCTGGGCCCCAGTGACATGAATTTTACGGGACTGACTTTTTTTTTTCTCCTGAAACAACAAATGTATTTTAAGCCGCTTCTAGATTAACAGAGAAGCTTGATGAAAACGATTTTGACTTTAATAAACTCATTCTCTAATATAAAATGCCTAAATAACGGATACAACAGTTAACTCTTAATATTACACTTTATATTAATTTAATTGCTCTAAAGTAAAATAAAATCGGCATTAAAGAATGTATCCGCACAAATGTTTCCGATGTAAATATAAAATTCTATGTATTATGCTTCACGCTAAATTAAGCTCTGGAAATAATTTTATTAGAAATGAAAAATTGTTTTAACGTTTTAGCGCGGTTCCTCCCTCCCCCATAGGGAGGAACCCCGCTTATAAGGTTGATACAATGAAACAATCCGGAAGTGCCGACTAGAAAATTTTGCGTTTCAGAACCCCTAGAGACCGAAAATGATGGTGGTTCAAATTTGTATATATATATATATGTATATATTTATATATATATATATATATATATATATATATATATATTTGTCTGTTCGCTCTCTAGCTCGAAGACGAATGGTCCGATTTTGATGAAATTTGGTACAAAAATCCGTCGTCCAATTTGAAAGGTCAAGTTCGTTAACCAGCGAAATCCGCCTACCGGAAGATGGCGTTTGGGGCGAAATTCGCGCAAAAAAAATCGTAACGCTTACGTTTTTGAGTTCATAAGCTTCTAAGTACTCGTTTTATATGATTCCTGGGCTAGGAAAACGAATGAAACCATTTTCAAGGCGATAGCTTTAACCGTTTTTGAGAAAATTGGAAAAATATTTTTTGAATACCGTTTTTGGTTTGGGTACTTAGAATCATGGGATTCAGTTGAAACTTTATCTGCGTGTTCTACTTTCATTAAAACTAATATGTTGAAAGTTTTGTTACGTTTGGAGTTAAGGAAGGGTTAGAATAAAATATTTTATGAACAGACATGAAAAGTTTTGGGAAGTTCGTATACTTTCATTAATATCTCGAACACGGTTGGGAAATCGTGGTAAGTGGATAGAAATTATTTGAAAGCTTACTAAATTCTCTACAAAAAAGATTCTAAAACTATTTTTGATTAGGTTATGTCAATCGGAGAAATAAGTGCTTAAAACTTCAAATACGTCTGTTTTGTTCTTATGAACGGGTTTTTGTCGTTCTTGTTGTAATTTTTGTCTCTTTCCCTTCGTTTTTTATTGCTTTTTAGTTTTGTAATTTCTTATGTTGCGAAAATTTTGTGTGTAAAACAGGATATGAAAAATGAGGCCAATTTTCTGTTGCTAGAAATAATATAAATTTTGGGAACTTTCTTTAATATCTCGAAAACTGTTGAGAATTTTGGTAAACGGAAGAATACCATTAGAAAGCTTATTAAATGCTCTACATAAAAGGTTCTAATGAAAGTTTTGATTAGGCGATGTCAATCGGAGAAATAAGAGCTTAAAGCTTTAAAGTAATTGATTTCGCTTATTCAAAGTGTTCTTTTCGCCTGTATTTTATTCCTTGTTATTTTTTAATTGCTTATAGTTGGATAATGTATTCGAAAATAAAACAGGTTAAGTAAAATAAGAAAAACAATTTATTGTTAGAAATATAGATTTCCAAGATTCCAAGACCTTGCAACTAGCGGGACGGTTTCTTGTGTTGCCGACCCTTCCAGGTCAGATTGTAAATCCTACCTTTCAAGACTGGTGGAACCAAAATATAACTGTCAGGGTTCGGTCACTGCTACTTAATAAAACTACATTTTATCGTAAAAATGGTTTTATTGTGCCGACGTTTCGGCTTGAACTTCAAGCCTTCATCAGGGCTGTAAATACAAGTAGGACATATTTAACACTAATATATGCACATATCTATGTAAATATATATATATATATATATATATATATATATATACATATATAATATATATATATTTATATATATGCATATACACATACACATATACACGCACACATATGTACATATATATGCCCACATACCTACACATATGGGGTATGTATAATTAAGTAGCAGTGACCTAACCCGGACAATCCCTACCTTGCATCATCAACGGTCAACGATCTCCTCTCAACAAAATAATAACTGCTTCTATTTTAATCTTTCGAAATTAGACTAGGGATAAGAACGGAACCGCGCTAAGATGAGGCAGTTCCTGCGAGTCGGACTTTTTTTACTATAACTCTAATAATGTGCTAAAAATATTATTAATAACCTCCGAATTTAATTTTAATAATTACTTTATTTTTTCTAAATATATTAATTATTAGTCCTGTTTTTATTAATATTATTTGTATTAATTATAGTACATCTATTGGAATGATTCCCATATTATTTTTTACTACTAATAATTCTCAACTAACCTTAATTGTCAGTCTTATAATATTTCAGCAAACAAGTAGTCACGGCAGTCTTATTAATTATCAAAATAACGATGATATCTGGTTATAGAGAGTTTAGCATATTTTTAGATATTTTCAACATACATACATCTTACAATGATTGATTGTATATTTAAAAATTATATAGAGAAAATTACATAGGGAGCGGATGCTTATTAATGAATATATAAATTATCAAACATTACTCTTTTGTAGATTGTAAGGTCATTCAAGTTTATTCCCTATAAATATATGTATATTACATACAGTAATAAAAGAAACTGATTGTGGAATGTAAACTTACTTGTAAGTGTTCGATAAAAAAGAGAATATAAATCTAATAAAATTGCAGTTTATTTTAAATATAATTTGTGTCGTTGCTCTTTCCTCCCAGGTATTTTGATAGTTTATGGATTATTTTTAAGTGCCATAAGTTTACGCCAAATATCTCAATTTCGTGCCAATGGTAAGTACCAATTATTGTGATAGTTACTCTATACTTATTCATAAACTTGACAATAATTCAAAAATGAAATTGGCGGCCTCCTACCTGATTGAATTCTTAAAACACCCCCTGAATTGATATGAAATAGTCTGCTAAAAAAAAGTCAACTGATGAATAGATCTAAGGAACCAATCTAGAAAACGTTATTTTCCGCCGCTTGAATCCTTGTGCGCAAAATGCTTGTTTCTCGTTCCTTTAAAAAATAAGTAGTAAGTAAGTAATAATAAAGTGAGTTGTTTTTCTTCTTCGAGAAAAAAAGTAACTTGTACGAGGCAGGGGAAAGTTATAAAACCTTTTATGAAAAAACTCCAGCTTCTTCTGAGAGCTGTGGTTAGACCCTCTCTGGGTCTTCAGTCTTACAATTATACTCACTTTTTTATGTAGTCGGAAGGTCAATACAAAAAATTAATTAAAGAGCAATTAAAAATAAATAAAGGCAAGGTTAACTTGATACAAGCGTCAACTAGCTTAAATTAATCAGCTGTTTACATTATCGATGGCGTCGCAGGGTGGACCGATTGCCTGAACTAGATGGACATAACTCAAGTAAACAGATCATAAAAGTAAGTCGACTATATTACTAGAGATACTTTAGATAAGGCGAAACCAGTTTACTTTAGTTTATTCTGTTAGAATGGATACAAAAATAGGGGTATGTAGATACTATTTCTGCACTTATTCGATGTAGATTAATGGAATACAAAAAAATATGGTCTTTAAAACAAAGGTGTTTTTTTTTTTAAGAGAAATAAAAAAAGTTAATTTTCTTTGAACAAAAACTTTATGATAACCAAAGGCCATAATGAGGTAAAAATGCAGTTTCCCGCCCTCCAAACCGATTTCTTTCAAACTTTGCACAATAAAGTATTTTGATGCACTAAACACGAATACGATAAAAAAAAACGTCGGATTTAACTAGGAAAGAAGTTATTAAGAACTTAATTTCACTGTTATGCAGGTTATGAGAGCTAATGTAAACAACTAAATTTGTGACGACTTTAAGGCATAAATGACAACTTTAAGGCATACATGCTATGCGTTTCCGCTCGCTACGCTCGCTCAAGAAGATAACAAAACCCCAGTCAATCCAACGCGCTAAAATGAATAGAATATAATATTAAGCACTAAAGTTAGGAAGGTTATAAAACTGGGCGTCATCAGCGTATTTGTAAACACGCGCATGCGCAGATATATAACATTGGGAAACAGAGAACTCTCATTTGAAATGTTGAGAAACCATTTATTCGAAAATATTGTTAATTTTAAGGGCATCCTCACTTGTCGCTTAAGGGCATACGTGCTATGCGTGCTATAAGTGCTTAATAACTTCTTTCCTAGTTAAATCCGACGTTTTTTTTTTTTTTTATCATATTCGTGTTTAGTGCATCAAAATACGTTATTGTGCAATGTTAGAAAGAAATCGGCTTGGAGGGCGGGAAACTGCATTTTTACCCAAAATGATTTTTTTTTTCGTTTGATAGTTCAGAATCTGTAGTTTCAAACCCCATCAACCGTTTTTTGCGCTAACACTTTTATAAATGGTTTTCCAGTAGTGGAACATAGTTTGTCAAGAAAAGAATTCCTCTATGAATAGCTCGTTAGCAGCGAACTAAGCTGTACCGACCGACTAAAATTTTAATACATTATTTTAATCAATTTAATAGTTTGATGGTTATTAGTTATCACATGTCAAATTATATATATATATTTTGTAACTTATGAAAAAAAGTAATAATAAGATTTCTTTTAAAATGTCTACTTTCTATTTTTAAATTTTAATAAGTTTTGTAACAACATATACTTATATATAAATGTAAACACACACACACACGCATATCTGAGTACAGTATAGTAAGGTTTCATGACACTGGGGCGCACCGGACCTTCCCGATATATATATATATATATATAAATGTTTTTATCAACTTACTTATGATTTTACAATTTTTCTGTTGGAAAATTATTTTTGTACAGAATCTTTGTTGAATTTCATTTTTCTATTTATTTATTTGTTTTACTATGTGAGAACATCTGTTGCCGTTGTGTAGCTCAATAAACAAATTATCTTTCTAACCGTTGATTATCCAACATAAACATTTATTAGAGTCATAAAAGTTATTCTCGTATGATTTGGTTTTTAATTCTTGTTAAGCTATCTTTATTTCATTATTATACTTCCCTACCCTTTACACACTTTTTTCATTATGCTCAAAAATTGCCGTTCCGGAATAACAATGATGTAACTGCAAAACAGTGTCAAATGTGTGCAAGTCCACAAACAATAACAGAAACCCATCCCATACACACGGGAACATTGACGTGACTGTAGTTCCACTCAACAGAAAGGAAATTTGTCTTTTACCACAACGAACAATTTTTAGATAAACTATGATGTAACTGCACTTAAGGGTTGAAATTAGGATGATTCTAATCCCTGGTAAATGATAGTAAAGTATGTATTCTGCATACACCCAATAGACCGTTATTTTGTGCTACTTTAACTCTTTTCAATTATACGTTTTATAAAACTGCAAATCGGTTGTTTTTACTGTTCTGTAAAATTGAAGTTTTTACATTTACGTCACCGTTCTTCTGGAATGGCGGTATTATTGTTGATTTCATCTACACACAGCATTTAACTTGGTTTCAATAAAGTTAGTGTGTCAATGATGTTTTAACATTTGACTAAGAACTTCAAAAACTCATGGAATCACTAGAGTCTTGGTAAATCTCTACAAATATTTTCGGTACTTACGTACTAGTTGAACCGATCTCGGGAAGTGGATCTCGTTCAGGGATCCGGATCATGAAATGAGAACTCAAATGAAGCGTTTCTATTGGTTCATTCCATTTCCATTGGCTGTTCTTTCTTCCGTTCTATTCATCGTTTTTGGTTCACTTACTGTTAGATTAGTGTTTATTACAAGTTGCATTTATTATTTCTTGTTTCACTTCTTAGTGTGGTAGTGTTATTTGAACTGTTCTTTCGGCTAGAAAAATGAGTATTTGGGATTTACCAACGACTGAAAAAGTACTCTTTTGAAGCAATGTTAAATTGCATATCGGCCCATTTTTCGCTGAAAACCAAGGTGACCTATATTATCAACGAGTTGGATTAACTAGAGTTTCGATATAACCTTGAGCGAGCTTAGCGAGCGGAAACGCATAGCAATTTATGCAATTAACATAAGAACTAATGTATATAACCTAGGAAACCAGTAGCACTTATGTTAATGGCATAATTGCTATGCGTTTCCGCTCGCTACGCTCGCTCAAGGTTACATCGAAGCTCTAGTCAATCCAACTCGTTGATAATATTAATAAATGGTCTTTCGGTCACCATATTGCCATAACTTGAATTGAGTTCTCATTTCATTATCCGGATCCCTGAACGAGACTCACTTCTCTAGATCGGTGCAAATGGTACATAAGTATCGTATTTTTTTTTTAATTTATATTATTGTACCTGGGATATATAGGAACGCTCAGGATCGGCTAAGTCGAAAACAGAAAATGTATAAAAAAACTCTAGAGAGATGAAGCGTAGAGAAGCACGTGTGCTCCCAGTTCACACCACATGTTACGGACGGAGGATAGGGTGGGGTGTTAATAGAGAGCCCCAGGTATCAGGTGGCCTTCCCGAGCTCTCCCTGTCTGTTTAGATTAACAGCAGTCCCGTGTTGATTTTAATTCTCTCTCACCAATTACAATCCTAGATCATGATATTTACACTGGGCTCTTCCAATCGCTCCGTTTTAATATATCTACAGTTCTCTTCTTTTCAGATCTATATTACAATTTCACATGAACCCGATGACAAAACAGTATTTTACCAGGAACTCTCATATATATATATATATATATATATATATATATATATATATATATATATATATATATATATATATATATATATATATATGTGTAGGTTTTAAAAGAAATTTTTAGTTCGCCGAAGTGTATCATGGCTATCCTATGAATTTCATCGCCGTACTCTGCCGTATTTGTGCACAGACTATTAAATGTAATGGGTAAATTAGGGATGCGATTATTTTAAGAAAAACGACTTTACCTTTATTATTTTCTGCAAAGAATTGTTGAACCTTTTGTGTTAACAAGTAACTGAACGTTATCAGTGAGGTGCATCTACTATCTTGCGTGAAAAATTATAAGCGCTAATTTTAATAATGAAGAATATGTCGAAAACAGTTAACAGTTTTACCGCTAATTTATTCGCCTCAGTACTCAAAAATACATTATTGTACAGTTACATATCTTTTCACTAATTGAGTAAAATATGACTGTTTTAAACTGTATATTTGCTGTTTTTCAGGATTTTCTTAATATAAAACCCGTTTATCTTCCTAAACAGTTATTCCATCGAATTTGCACTGGTCTCATACGACTCAGCACAATAAATACTTCAGAAGTATTACCGAAATCAGAAAACTTCAAGTACCTACTGGTTCATACAAAAAATGCGGAAGAATGGTGCCAAACTTGAATTTTAATCTTTTGATCTCTCTCTCTCTCTCTCTCTCTCTCTGTCTCTCTGTATATATATATATATATATATATATATATATATATATATATATATATATATATAATATACGAAGACAAGGTATAGTTGGGATTCGGCTAGGAGAAAAACGTCAGACTTTCAGGAAGAAAACTGTATTTGGACGTTTCGGCTGCACATTGGCAGCCTTCTTCAGCTAAAAAAATACAACTTATAAGTAAAAAAAATAAATATACAACTTGTAAGTAAAAAACAGGCAGAAATGAGCGTAGTATATATATCAAGACAATAAATTTTAACCAATCTTATTTTTAAACATATTCCTTTTTTGTACTGATTAGTTTGTTGTACTGCTTACTTACTACTTTCTACATGCTGTTTACTTTCCAACTACCGTATTTTCATTGTTTAAAAATAAGATTAGTTAAAATTTATTGTCTTGATGTATATACTACGCTCATGTCTGCCTGTTTTTTACTTACAAGTTGTATATTCATTTTTTTTACTTATAAGTTGTATTTTTTTAGCTGAAGAAGGCTGCCAATGTGCAGCCGAAACGTCCAAATACAGTTTTCTTCCTGAAAGTCTGACGTTTTTCTCCTAGCCGAATCCCAACTATACCTTGTCTTCGTATCTCTGCAACGGCTAACTATCTCCATCTTCTATATATAATATATATATATATATATATATATATATATGTATATATATATATATATATATGTATATATATATATATATATATGTATATATATAATATATATATGTATATATATATATATATATATATATATATATATATATATATATATATATATATATATATATATATGTCTGTTCACTCTCTAGCTGGCTAATAAACGGACCGTCTTAATGACATTCAGTACCTAAGTACATTGTTCGATTTGAAAGGCCAAGTTCATAAATCAGAAATCCCTCGGAACTTGGTATTTTGGGTGAAATACGGCGAAAAAATCGCGGTTTACAATCAACTTTCTAGAAGTTCTTGGATATGCGTTGAAAAAATTTCCGAGGCCATATATATATATATATATATATATATATATATATATATATATATATATATATATATATATATATATATATGTATATATATATTGTATATATTGAGAAAAAGCATATATTCAAAGGGCCGTAACTTGGCCCTAAATGCGAAAATCGATTTATTGAGGTCTAAACAATTTTGTATTCTTGTGCTCCGAAAGGTAACACAGTGGGCGTCGTTTATGTTGGTTCGTTTATCTTTTGAATAGGAATATTAGTGTGTAAAATAACCTAAATTATAACAATGCTAACATTGTCTGCTTTCTGGGGCACACTTTTTTTTTTTTTTTTGTGTGGGTGTGTTGTCAGTTGGCATTCACAGCATATCATCTTTAATCTGTAATTTAAATATTTCAAAGTCCGACTCGCAGGAACTGCGTCATCTTAGCGCGTTTACATCTCGAAGAAATGGAATAGATTAGCATCACAAATCACAGGAAACTGACAGTAGTCAACTTACACAGAAGCGGATAATTCTTAATTTGTATAAGTCAATACAATTATGTACTGAAAGCGTACTTACTCTTTGGCTACTGCTGAGAAGGCTCTATTCTAAACGACCAAAAATTTTAAGCTATTTTAAGTATCTTGTTTTACTAGCAAATTCGCTTTACTGTTATAATCAACTGTAAATATGTGCTTCATGGTGAATTAAATTTCATTCTGTCGTGGGTTAAATCTGTCTATAAAATAAGAAATAACGGTAACTTCAGTTTGAAGCTATAAGGAAGGTTATGTAGATGGAGAATTCAAAACAACCTAGGTCATCATGATTAGCCACTGCCATCATGATTACTACAGCCACTCCAAACTTATTATCAATACCTTTCACCGTTTCTTAGCTTATTTTACTACAATACTAATTTTACTGATAAATGCAATTTAAAACTAGAAACAACCAATCAAAAAGTGAGATAAAGAAAGAGAAAACCCATTTTAAAACAACAAAACAAACACTTTTTAAATTTTAAGCGCTTATATCTCTCATTGACGTTGCTCCATCGAATATTGCTTCAGAACCTTTTAGCGCGGTTCCTCCCTCCCCCATAGGGAGGAACCCCGCTTATAAGGTTGATACAATGAAACAATCCGGAAGTGCCGACTAGAAAATTTCGCGTTTCAGAACCCCTAGAAACCGAAAATAACGGTGATTCAAATTTGTATATATATATGTATATATATTTATCTGTTGGCTCATTTCTGGCTTCCCTAGTGGTCCGATTGTGATGAAATTTGGTACAAAAATCCGTCGTCCAATTTTAAAGGTCAAGTTCGTTAACCAGCAGAATCCGCCCACTGGAAGATGGCGTTTAAGGCGAAATTCGCGCAAAAAAAATCGTAACGCTTACGTTTTTGACTTCATAAGCTTGTAAGTACTCATTTTATAGGCTTCTTGGGCTAGGAAAACGAATGAAACCTTTTTCGATAGCTTTAACCGTTTTCGAGAAAATTGGAAAAATAGTTTTCGAATACCGTTTTTGGTTTGGGTACTTAGAATCATGGGATTCAGTTAAAACATTTCCTGCATGTTCTACTTTCATTAAAACTAATATGTTGAAATTTTTGTTACGTTTATAGTTTAAGAAGGGTTAGAATATAATGTTTTATTAACAGACATAAAAAGTTTTGGTAACTTTGTATACTTTCCTCAATATTTCGAAAAAGGTGGAGAATATTGGCAAACGGAGAGTTACCATGCGAAAGCTTACTAACTGTTGTACATAAATGGTTCTGATGAAAGTTTTGATTAGACGATGTCAATCGGAGAAA
Source organism: Gonocerus acuteangulatus (assembly GCA_946811695.1). NCBI lineage: Eukaryota > Metazoa > Arthropoda > Insecta > Hemiptera > Coreidae > Gonocerus > Gonocerus acuteangulatus. The sequence goes on along the minus strand of OX328124.1, from coordinate 37,703,612 downwards.
TAAGTGCTTAAACTTTGAAGTAATTGATTTCGTTTATTCGAACGGTTCGTTTTGTTTGTTTTTATTCTTTGTTGTTTTTTCGTTGCTTATAGTTGGATAATGTATTTGACAATAAAAGAGATTAATTCAAATGAGAAAAACAATTCATTGTTAAAAATATATCAGGCTGTACCGTATGAAATGTCAGTTTTGGATTTGCCGATTTCCTTCAAATGTCTTGAAACTGTCGAGGCTCCTACTCCGAGTACTTTGGCATATTCCCTAGTGTTTTCAATTGCTTATAGTAGTCAAATGTATTTGCCAATAAAACAGGATACGTATAATTAGAAACGATATTTTATTTTTGCGGAATCTTGGGATTCTCAGATGCCGTATGAATATCTATTAGGCCCCCTTCGTATATTTTGCTTAATATCTCGAAAAGGGTTAGGAAATCGTGGCAAGTGAAATATAACAGTTCGAAAGCTTACTGAATTCTCCACAAAAAATGTTATGAAGAATTGTTTGATGGAGTTTCGTTTATTTAAACGGATCTATTTGTGTGTTTCCCGCAGTTTTTGTTTGCACTTCTCGTTATTTTTGTACTTGCTTATAGCAGTCAAATGTATTTGTCAGTAAACAGGATACGTATAATTAGAATCAATATTTTGTTTGTTAGAATTCGAAGATGCCGTATGAATATCTAGATTACAGTACTGGTGTTGAATTGTTCTAAGTATTCCCTATTTTCATCTGTTGCCCATAGTTTTTTTATTGCTAGTAGTTTTTTCTTATTGATTATAGAATATAAATATATTTGGCTATAAAAGAGGATACGTGAAATTAGTAACAATATTTCGGAGATTTCTGAGCGAAATACCTTTAAGATTTTCTACCACCACGAACGGCGTTTTTCCTCTATTTTTATCCACTAGGTAGGCTTTATTTTGCATATTATTCTATATATGTTTTATTTAGCAGGGAATTCTGATGAAATGTCGTGTTTTTACTGTGGATTTTAATTACGATGTGTCTAAGATTGGGTAATATTAGCGAGTCTACATAGTTAAGAACCGACGACGGAGGTTGACTTCTTGCTATGATTTAGTCTACATATCTATATTAAGTCCTAAATCCAAAAAATAAACTTCACAACGGTTAGATACTATGAGGGAATAGGGAGTAGGGTCAGTGCCCGTGCAAACATAAGGTCCGCAGGATATTTACCTGCTAAGAGTTAAATCCTCAAGAGCTGTAAATATACCGCATGTATCTGCCGACACAAATACAAGGCTAGGCGGAGAGTACTCCAAAAACACAGATTCAAACATAGGTTATATACTAAATATTCATAAAGACTACTTAGTTGTAACCCGATTCATCAATTAGCAATCAATAGTTTTCAACACAGGTTATATACTAAATATTGATAAAAAGTATTTAAGTAGATAAAAGAAAACAAGATTCATCAAGACTTGTTTTTGGTCCATTTGTATCTACTCCATAGACTTAATTAGGTATATTATTCTATCTATTGACTCGTTATTCGTCGAGACTTGTTATTTGTCCTTCTGTATCTACTAGATAGGCTTTATTCGGCATATTATTCTATATAGGCTTTATTAGGCAGGGTTTTCTACTCAATCTTTCCTGTACTTCTTCTTGATCCTTCTGTACATGGCCGTATATAGAAAACAATTTCGGGTAGGGCTGGAAAAATTTCGGGGGGGGGGCTGAGACCATTTCCAGGGTATGGAATACTAAATATTTACAGCTTGGAATAGGTTTAGGCAACTAAAACGCTATTAAACGTTTTATGAACTAAGTGATCTTATTTAATTTATTTTTAAGGGTTTTACGAGAAGTTTTTATCATCAATTCAAAATTTCGGGAGGGGCAGCAGCCCCCTCAGCCCCCCCTCATATACGCCCATGCTTCTGTATCCACTAGAAAGGCTTTATTAGGCATATTTTGTATTGATTTATAGAGCTTTGCTTTAGAATGAGAGCCGGATTGTGTAATTTCCGCTTTTGTGTATAAGTTAGCTACTGTCGGTCTCCCTGACGCCTTAATATCACTTTTTTTCGAGATGTTCGAGAGGATTTTGACAATTTTCACGAGATATATAAGAAAAATAACTTTATTTATTTTCTAAGCTTATCAAATGACACTAGGGACATGAACGGAACCGCGCTAAGAAGATGCAGTTCCTGCGAGTCGGACTTTTTTTTGTAGAGAATTTAGTAAGCATTCGAATGGTCACTTTCCACTTACCACGATTTCCCAACCGTTATCGAAATATTTACGAACAATGTATGGAGATCCGAAAACTTTTCATGTCTACTAATAAAATAATTTTTTTCGCATACTTGCTTATATTCAAATACAACCAAAATTTAGACATCTTAGTTGGGACTAATTTCCAAGATCTAGAAAATATTTCAATTGAATCCCGCGATTCTAAGTACTCACAAAAAAATAATGACTTACAAAACCATTGATTCCACTTATCTCAGAAACGGCTAAAGATATCGCCTTTAAAATGGTTTCATTCGTTTTTTTTATGTTAAGAAACCTATAAAACAAGTACCTGTAAGCATATGAACTCAAAAACGTAAGCGTTACGATTTTTTTTTGCGCGAATTTCGCCCCAAACACTATCTTCTAGTTGGCGGATTCTACTGATTAACGAACTTGACATTTCAAATCAGACGGCAGATTTTTGTAACAAATTTCATCAAAATCGGACCATTTTTGAGCTTGCTAGAGAGCGAACAGACAAGCATATATATATATATATATATATATATATATATATATATATATATATATATACAAATTTTAACCACCTATATTTACTTGATCTTTAGGGTCTGAAACGTGAAAGTTTTTAGTCGGCACTTTCGGATTGCGTCATGAGGTCAACCTCATAAGCGGGTTCTCCCTATGGAGATAGGGAGTACCCGCGCTAAAAACTAATAATATCTTTTAGTATCTAATAAATCTTGCAAACAAAAATAAATAAATATAACTGTGTAATGAATCCTAATCGATTTTGGGCTGCTTCCTATAAAGGGTATTTGTACGAGATCATATCGAGCTGGAATGGAACCATTAGGCATGAAGGCCAAAATACGCCTCTTGCTCCGAACAAATATTGACATCGGGTTTTCATCTTATTACTTGTCTCTCTTAACAAATATTTAAACTTTCTATGGGCATAAGTTGCTTTAGTTGTTTACATTCTTTCGTTTAATCATATATATTCTTGTCACTAATCTTTATTACTTATATAAACATCAATTATAAGTATTTTCATATTTACAGCGCACATTACTTTTCAAAAGTGAATCTAAAAATTGTTTTGCATTATACTGGGTGTTACAGTCTTTAACCGACAGACTTCGAATAACGATTCGGAATCGAAAAAATTAGTCAAAAAGTCCTTTAGCGATTTTCTTGTTTCTAGAAAAACGCAAAAAAACCTGTAAAAATCCCGATTTATCGCTTAAACGAAGCGTTGTACGAAAAAACACTTCAATAGTAAAGTTGTAGCTTATTAAATTATCTTTAAGATGAGACCAAGTTCAGCGTCTTAGCTTGAATATTTTACGAGTTAATCTTGTTTGAATAACCCAGCGGATGGACATTTTGTTCAAACCGTCATAGTTATGACTCTGAAAGACATAGTAAATATATCATTATCGACCATCAAAACTGTATGTACTTAAAGCTTTAGAGCTTGTACACCTGAGAGCACTATTGCCACCTTTCCAGTCTTAATGTAATTAGTTAAAAATACGGCGAATAAAAATTAGAACAAAACCGAAGTAACAATAAGATTTTTTTTTTTAATTGTTTGTATAAAAGTTCACATGAATTTCAATAACTACTCAAAGGGTATAATGAAATTATAGTAATATATTCTCTGATATATTCCGGTCCTAGATTAATAGCAATATAGGATTTACATTTAAGATACTATTTCTTATAACATCAAACTTGTTTATCAGTGATTACAAATAAAAAGGGTTTGAAAAAGTCTAGAATGTTAGGATGATTCAATATGAGAAAGGTGTTGGATATTCGCCCACGTATGACCAACAGGGCCAATTATAGGCTGTCATCTAGCTGTGGTGATTAGATGCCGAGAACCAATTACTTCATAATTAACCTCCAAAGTTAATTTAACACCCTGTAACTAATTAACAATAGCATCAGGTATTTGTCTCTATCAGTAAAACAGACTTGTGGCCAGCCGACGCACGCAAACACCGGAGCTTTTTACGAGCACATTATTGGCTCCTGGCTGGATTACAAAGTGGTTTCTATTAGGAGAGGATATATCTATATAATCGGGGAGCGGAAATTAAACCCCGGACCCGTACTAAATAGGGAAGCCTTCATTAATTAATAGTAGTTCCAACATGGTTTAGTTTGAGTCATTTCGACCAATAATGGCCATCAATGACCCTACCTCCTGATATTTGCTAGCAGTATATTGAATACATATTATCAGGCCCTGGGCAGCCACCTGTTTCTCATGAAGGGTTGTTTAGTACAATACCGTGCCCGAAATAGATTACAGTAGTGAAATTCTGGATGTATTGAAGACATTTTGTTTTCAGTCTATTATGTATAAGGTCTGACCATTTTTAGATTGACCATTTTTAGGACTTTTAGTTTAAATGACTTCCTTGTACAGTCTCTCCCTATGCAATTTAGTCTCCTCCTTTAGTATCATAGACTAAATAGCCTTAAGACCCCTTTGTACATTTTACATTCCCTTGTAGTACGTAAGCGTAACAAGGTTCAAATCCGTTTTGCCTGGAGCTCTCTAGCTACGTTTTCTCTGAATTAATTGTAGGATTCACAAAAAAAAAAAAAAATGAAAATTCTCACAATAGGACAATGGCCGATGTGGACCCCAACTGCTAAGAGGATGAGTCACGATTTATCTAATCTAATATAATAAGCTAAAGATCTTTATCGAAGAGATATTGAATTCAGAATCAAACATAAACGGGAAAAGGCCAATCAATATAAAGAACGAACCATATCGCACTAATATTTCTAAAATGACACAACTCAAAAATCGGTTTTATTCACACCGTCATAGTTATAACTGCGAAAGACATGGAAAAGATATAATTATCAACCATCAAAACTGTATGTACCTAGCTTCAGAGGTTGTACACCAGAGGGCACTCGTTTTATCTTTCACGTCTTAATCATAAAGCCCCTACATAGGCAAGAGTGACAGATTTCAGTTGAGTTTCATTTTCAGTTGTGCCACTTTAGAAATACTAGTGTGACATGTTCTTCTTGTATAAAGTAATTCGTTCTCTAGAGTACATGAGAATGAAAACCGAAAACATTTATCGATGTGAAACGTTTTCTTCGGAAGATGATGAATGGTAGCTCGAAAGGTCTATGAGAAGCCGAGGTGAAAACCCTTTTCAATTTGTAATACAAATGAGGGTTGTCGGGAGGTTGCTTTATGATTGTGTGGGCTACCAGCTAGGGTTCATGTTCTCCTCAGCTATTTGGAAGGAGTCCAACCGGCCTGCTTTCTCTGGATGCTCTGGATTTATACAGCTAGGACTCAGACCAATCCAAAGAAGTTTGTTCCTATACAAACCTCTCTAGAAAAACAATGTTACTAAACTAAAGGTATAGTGACGGCGCTGTAAGGATACTTTACACTTTATTGTATCACTGTTTCGGTGCTTACACTTCTTGTAGTGTGACCTTAAGTGACAACATCGTATCAGTGCAATGAAAAAAACAGTTAAATAACAAATCTGACAGAGGTAGGTTGAAATAAAACTTACCAATAATTGTGTTCTTTAAATTGTAACGTAATATAAAACAAAACGCACATTTTTTCGGACGGGTTATCTATAGGATACTAGCCGTTTCTAAACCGGATAGGGCTGTTGCTTTTTCTTTATTTTTTAAAACAAAAACACTACTTGCTAAGGGGATCGAACCCTCCACCGTATGCACGGAGTGCTCAATTCTTAACACACACGCTTTCAGGCTTACTAGCTATTGATAATAATAAAAAAAAAATTCAAATAAGATACTTCTTCTTTGGTAGCTATTATGAATATACTTCAAAAATATAAACATATATATAAATATACATATGTATAGATATACGTCAAAAAATAAATTAACTTCAAAAATATTTGTCAATATAAAAAATATAAGTACAATAAATAGCAAAAACAAAAATACATAAATATCAATTAACTGAAATAGTGATACCTTGATAAATTATTGTGGCTATTCGAAAGCTAGCCAGAATATAAAAAATCTTATAATAAAAAAAAATAGTTATCCCTTTAGCGAGGAGTAGGTCATATATACTGACATTAGTATAGCCAATGTTAGTATTATTAGAAACATGCATTAATCTAATTATTATCTTATGTACTACAGTATCCAACATTTTAGCGCAATAATAAATTATAATTTATAATTTTCAAAAAAAAAAACCTTATGTTGATGAATTTAATAAATATGTTGATGATATATATATGTACCCGAGTTCCGTTTTCATTTTAGCGCGGTTACTCCCTATCTCCATAAAGAGAACCCGCTTATGAGGTTGACCTCATGACGCAATCCGGAAGTACCGACTAGAAACTTTCACGTTTCAGACCGTATAGATCACGAAAATATAGGTGGCTAAAATTTGTATATATATATATATATATATATATATATATATATATATATATATATATATATTTATATATATGCTTGTCTGTTCGCTCTTTAGCAAGCTCAAAAATGGTCCGATTTTGATGAAATTTGGTACAAAATCTGTCGTCTAATTTGAAATGTCAAGTTCGTTAACCAGCAGAATCCGCCCACTAGAAGATAGTGTTTGGGGCGTAATTCCCGCAAGAAAAATCGTAACGCTTACGTTTTTGAGTTCATATGCTTGCAGGTACTTATTTTATAGGTTTATTAAAAAAAAAAAAAAAACGAATGAAACCATTTTGAAGGCGATATCTTTAGCCGTTTCTGAGATAAGTGGAATCAATGGTTTTGTAAGTCATTATTTTTTTGTGAGTACTTAGAATCGCGGGATTCAATTGAAATATTTTCTACATCTTGGAAATTAGTCCCAACTATGATTTTTAAATTTTGGTTATATTTGGATATAAGGAAGTATGCGAAAAAAATTATTTTATTAATAGACATGAAAAGTTTTCGGATCTCCATACATTTTTCGTAAATATCTCGATAACGGTTGGGAAATCGTGGTGAGTGGAACGTGACCATTCGAATGCTTACTAAATTCTCTACAAAAAAGGTTCTGAAGCAATATTCGATGGAGCAACGTCAATGAGAGATATAAGCGCTTAAAATTTAAAAAGTGTTTGTTTTGTTGTTTTAAAATGGGTTTTCTCTTTCTTTATCTCACTTTTTAATTGGTTGTTTCTAGTTTTAAATTGCATTTATCAGTAAAATTAGTATTGTAGTAAAATAAGCTAAGAAACGGTGAAAGGTATTGATAATAAGTTTGGAGTGGCTGTAGTAATCACGATGGCAGTGGCTTATCATGATGACCTTGGTTGTTTTGAATTCTCCATCTATATAACCTTCCTCATAGCTTCAAACTGAAGTTACCGTTATTTCTTATTTTATAGAAAGATTTAACCCACTACAGAATAAAATTTAATTCGCCATGAAGCACATATTTACAGTTATTATAACAGTATAGCGAATTTGCTAATAAACAAGATACTTAAAATGACAAGGAATTTTTGGTTGTTTAGAATAGTGCCTTCTCAGCAGTACCCAAAGAGTAAGTACGCTTTCAGTACATAATTGTATTGACTTATACAGATGAAGAATTATCCGCTTCTGTGTAAGTTGACTACTGTCAGTTTCCTGTGATTTGTGATGCTAATCTATTCCATTTCTTCGAGATGTAACCGCGCTAAGATGACGCGCGCGATGACGCAGTTCCTGCGAGTCGGACTTTTGTGTATCAGAAGAATTAGAATTAATGGAGATTCATGAAGCTCAAGCTCTACAATTGAAATATAAATCTATGTCCATTACTGAGTTTTGGTTATTTGTATTAGAATCGAAGTATTCTGTAAAAAATCTAAGTAAAAAAGGTTGCTTGTCCAATTATTTTAATTAACTTTTTTGAATCAGTTTATTACACTTTAAAATTCGCGATATCCACACACCGATCTGTATTATATTATAAAATTGTTACCCTTTTTTCCTTCAATATATTATTTGAATAGGCGGAAGGTCATGCATGTATAAAACTCGTCAACTTCACTTTATATGCTTTATTTTGTTTTATGCTCTACATGTTTTGCGTCTCTTGATGCCTCTTCAGAAGCAACTTAATCTATTTACATAAATTTAGCCTTAGCTACGGAAGACCTTCCACAGGTAGGGCCACGTCCATACTAATAAAATGACGTAATTGTATTAGTATGGACGTGGCCCTACCTGTGGAAGGTCTTCCGTAGCTAAGGCTAAATTTATGTAAATAGTTGAAGTTGCTTCTGAAGAGGCATCAAGAGACGCGAAACATGTAGAGCATAAATAAAATAATATATTGATCGGTATTATCTAACCATCATCTCAAAGAATTTCTGGAAAGTGCTGTAACCAATTTTTCACCAAATTTTAAAGAATTATTAAGAGAAGTGAAATAAATGTGTTTATTTTTTAATGTTTAAATTAGATATACACATATTTTGTACTTATATTTATATTTTTTCAATAAATATAATTTCTGTGAAGAAAAAACAAAAACATCCTGAATACCATTTAACCCTCCTTTAGTGGCGGGCACCTGTGAGGTGCATCCTTTTTTTATTTTTTGGATCACGGTTGGCAGCCGTGTTTTGGCGGACTCTCCGCGTTAGTATCTTCCGGATTTCCGTTTTCCCACCGGCCAGTCGCATTGACGCCTTACATCATTGTCGGTGCCAAAGTCATCATTGTCGGTGGCTGCCCTCGTCAGGTGCAGCGCCACAACTCACGTAAGTTATACCGATATGAGATATTTACACTTTTCGTTCTCTATCTTCTGTGAGTATGTGGGTGAGTTTATTCGATCATAGAATAAATGAGAGGTGTAAAAATTGGTCTTCAACTGCTAGGTACAGCGCCACTATTCCAGTGATTTCCTATCCTTTTTTACATGAATATCCTGTAGGATAAGATTTAACATGGCCCCCTTATACATGTTAGCAACACAGGAACACAGGACGTTGTTATTAGCATAAATGTGCGTTAGCGATGACTAAACTAAAAATAAATCGTTACAAAAAAGCAAAAAAAAAAACATTGTCCGCTGGCATTCGCGCATGCGCGGTGGTAATGTACGAAAAAGAAGACTGTACGTTATGTAGTACATTTCATAGATTTGTCGGGTGGAGCTAAAGTATATTTATGTTCCTGAATTTGACCAGAAGGCTCTAAACGAAATTAATTATCATTTCATACTCAAATGTTGTGTATTAAAATTTTATATACATATCTTATATTTTTTTGTCATATTTCATATTCATAATTTATGTATTTAGACATGTTTCATGTTCTTTCACTCATCACTTTACTGAGGCACATTTTCCCGCGCGAAATAGGGTTTGCACCTGTGAGGTGTAGCGCCACTATGGGTGTCCCAAATAGGGGCGCCACTACTGGAAGGTTAAATATATAATTAACTGCGGCTCGCGAAAAATTTAAATTTAGAAAATTGCCCGGGCTGTCAACGAGCTTGACCACCCCTTCACTAGGACGATGAAATTCGTTATATATATATATATATATATATATATATATATATATATATATATATATATATATACGAACGAAGAAAGTAATCATAGAGAAATCAAGTTTCTTTAAAGTAACCAATAAGGAAAACAAATGCTATTATCATTAATAACTACAATGCGTGTGTTGCATCTAGCAACAAGTTTGTTCTATCTTCTCTAAACTCCATCCACCCAGAAGAACAAAGTCTGAATGTGAGGAGGAAATGCAGACAGCAATTACTATTTATAAATTCCCTTTATTTGAGCAGACACTTGCTCTCTCTTAGCATCCCTAACGAACATGCATATAAACATGAAGGCTCATTCGCTATGATGGACTCAATAAAGGAAGAAAGCTTCTTCAAATAGGAATGCAATTAAAGTCAACAAGGTTTCTTGAAGCATTAAATTTTCCAATTATTGGTTCTCAATAGAGTGTTTTCTCAAATATTCAACTAAGAAATTCAACAATTCTGTAGTTATCCTAAATATACAACAGCATAAAAATTCTGAATTCCTGCAGCTTCTGTTACTGCATCTATGAGTTTTTCGAGAATTTGTATCAATGATTCAAAAAGTGTACTAACTACTTACGAGAATATCTATCATAAAAGTATGTGCAATATTTTTGCTTTTTACTTAAATTAAGAAAAATTTCGAAAATTCTCTCGCGTCTTTATTATTGTCTTGTTGTCTAGGAACAATTATTTTCAATGCCTATGTACATGCACTGGCCAAATCTATGTTGAAAATAGAACTATCCTAGAAAACGTTACAACACAAGCTTCCATAATTTTTTTTTTTTTTTTTTTTTGCTATATTTATTTATGAGCATTCACAACTATAGAGATTTTCTCAGAACAATCATTACATTTATGCATACAATAATATTAATACATATGAGGCGTTGCGTTTACGAAGGGCGAAGTCAACACACTAATTACTTGTTAATTACTATATAATTTGTATATTAATATAAATTATTAAACAAACAATGAGGCAAACAATGATGATATGTGTACTTTAAATAAATAGATACATAAATAAATGCCAAACCATTTACGCTATTTAAAATTACTATTGAAAATTTCCACGGTGCACGTTTTAACCTCGGAAATAACTTCAAACCTTTAAAGGAGAACCAGAGTTAATGTTGGCCAATGGAGCCAAGAAACCCTCTCCAACCAGTTGCATCTCCAACTTTGATATAGTTTAACCTTAACGACATTTTATTACTTTCTTTCAAAAAAATAATATTCTTCGTTGACAGAATTTAGATTTGTATTTCTCAAATAGATTTATCAGAAATCTATGCATGTTACTTGTATAAATATGTATTTTGACTCCTTTAAAGTAAGTTTTTTGTTTTGGGAGGCGATCCTACCTTTTGAGTTCCCTCTTTGTGTATCCAAAATTGAATATCGAATGCCATAAACGTTAAGAAGAACGTAATTTTTAAATCAATATATGAGGGTATATAATAAATATATCAATCAATATATAAGGGTTAAACAAACATGCGCGTACACACACACACACACACACGGATTAGAAGTTGTTAAAATATTAGAAATTGTTAAAAGTCATTTCATTAATTTTATTACATTTATTCCTAAAAATATTTGTTCTACAATATGAGTTAGCTAAAAGAAGAAACTATCCAGCTATAAGTATATCCTGAAGGAATGATAGCTATCCCGAGAAAGGACAAGCTTCGGAAGTTACTAATCCTGAGGCGATCCACCCACAACACTCCCTTCCTCTCAGTAAATCCTACTCTATCCCCCCTCCTCACAGCACAAATCCCTTTTTTACCCCTTTCATATCTCCTCCGGGATATATTGATCCCTAACACTATACTTATATCCTTATTATCATTCTCTATAGGCTTCGTTCTTGTTTGTCCTTTATATGTCAATTCACGTATTTCCAATATTTATATATATATATATATATATATATATATATATATATATATGTATTATATATGTTGGTGTGGAATGGCTTCTTTCTCTAGCGGTGTCGCTCCTCTCTTCGTCGCAATATTTCGTCGGGTTCATCTCCGACTTCTTCAGGCTACTTCTTGTGTCGTCCTCGGTCAAGGGAATGATTTCGGTTTTTATTTTATTTTTTCCCACCCCAAAGTTTTTACAAAACTTAACTAGAGGAACTCCAGTCCCAACGGATTGGAACCTGGAGCCGGGCTTAAATCTACGCCTTATTCTACGCTTACGTACTAGAAGAGACTGTAAAATGTACAAAAGGGGTCTTCGCCTACTTAGTCTATGATACTAAATCTAGGGGGAGACAATGTCGCATAGGGAGGGACTATACAAGGAAATCACTTAACCTAACTTAAAGCTAACTTAGACTATTTACAATATATACATTAAGTTGCCTCTTTACATTGCGGAATGTTATCAGAAATATCATTCCCCCCAAAAGTAGAAAAATCGTTCCACGTTCTCATTTTTAAACACATGAAGTTATTTCCTATTTTCCTCTATGTACTAATCTTGGCATCTTGGTCTGACGTAAGAGTTAGGAGGATTTCGGCTCTCTCGATATCTTTTTAGAAAATATTCAAATTACAAACGTGTTTACGTCTGAAAAGTGAAAAACGTTACTATTTGACATTTTGAAAGGATAGAACAGTTCATAAGAGTTCGAGAGGTTTGCTCTTTCGTGTTCTGAAAGCCTATCACTGTATGTCACTTACTTGGCGAATGGACGTGTAAAGATGTCTTTAAGCCTTCCCTGTTTTTGCGTGACCGACGGCGAACAGTAAAACTTCTAACCAGTCTTTTTCGTGCCTTGCATGCATCATGGATACGCGACATTTTAAGGCATACTTACCGGCCCGAAGAACATTCCCATAACGGATCCTAGGGACATTAAGCGAATACTATTTCTAGCTTACAAGTTAAAGCGATACATTACACTTCACCTTTCGCTGGTTATCTGATCACGAAGACTTAGACAAAAGTCCATTGGCAGAGTCTGGACTAGACACGCTGCTATATAATCAAACTTATAAAAATCAACCGTGCGTCATCAAGACTAGATAAACTTTAAAAAAAGGGGGGGGGCACGAAATCACTGGTTACCGTTAAGTTAAACAAAGTCGGGCGTGGGCATTATAAAATATTGGCAACCTGCAAATAGCCTGAAAAATAACACTATTCTGGCAAAATTTATGGACTCCATTGAAAGACAATGAATTCGTTCAAAAACGTACTGTAAAAAAATAAAAAAATCCTTCATTTCACGCGGCAACCGAAGAGCTGAAGTTGTTTTGACTCGCATATGGGTTGCACATTTTCAATTTCCACATAATTACCTAATGGCAAATATGAATGAAATTTTACTAATATTGATATATGTACCTTGTATTTGCTTTATACGCGAAATAAACATCTAGCGGTCTAGGATGACCGTCATGCCGAAGTCTGTCCAATGAATAACAGTCAGTAAAAATTGTAATTTTAAAATTACAATTTTTACTTGATTTAATTCATATGTATTAAGCCTGTCTGCTTATTTTTATTACGTCAGTATGGTTATGTTTTCGTTAGTTGTGTCGGATTCGTCTTTATGTGGATTTGGCTGCGTCTTGTTGTCTATTTGGTCGCTTTTATTTGTATCGGAAGTGTGTTTGCGTTTCATGCGTGACCCGTCACCTTCATCAAGTCCTCTGTCGTCAGTATAATTTCTAAACCAATTAAAATAATATTAATGCCACGCCAATGATCAATTTCAGTATATATACATATTAAATTATCAACATATCAATTATTTGTATTTTATTTTTTAATCCTAACATTAAAGCTCCACATATACGTCCATATAAACTTCTTTTTGAGCAAGGTTAAACAAAATTGTTAACAGTTTGTTCAGATTCCTATAGTAAACGTGTCTCATGAGAATAAAATTGTAATACAATTTGATTAAATTATAAAATTTGTAATTCGCTTTGGATCCCTGACACATTATACGAAAGAATTTACGCATTGTGATAATCGGAATATTGTTTTCTAATCATGTATTTTCTTTTCTTCTTTCTTCTTTGTGATTGCTTGCCATCTCCTCCATTTCCTTCAGTAGCTTGTTGCCATCCAGTCCCAAGAGTTGTGATAATTTATCCATGCCGGGTTGGTTTCTGTATTCTAAACCATCGTCTGTCCAGGTGAATTTATTTTCCTCAACTTTTATAAAATTTGATATTACTCTAATTTCTTTTTGCGGTAATTACTTTTTTATTATTTTTCTCAACATTAACAATTTTGACCTCTTCTGCCTTGTTTCTCCTGGGAAACAAGGCAGAATCTCTATGTATGGAGTATGGTGTTCCTCTCAGAATTTTGGTTTAGCTTAATATCCATTCTAGATCGTCGTTATTAGCCATCTGCACAAGTAATGGTCTGTTAGGGTTTTTTGCTTTTCCAAGTTTATATACTTTTTCAATTTTTACATCTTTTTCCCCGAATCGTATTACTACAGAAATTTAGAACAACATCTGTCAACTCATCCTTATCATTGGACTTCAATCCTTTAAATATTAGATTCTTTCTCTTGCTGTGGTTAATCAACAATTCAGATTTACTATCATTTTCTTTGTTTTTTGTATGTAACTGTATTTGTTCCCTAAGATATTTATTTTCAGCTTCAAGGTTTGTAATTTTTGTTTGCAATGCCAATAGTTCCTCCTTCGTTGCTAACTTAGAAAGCTTCATATCAAGTAAGGTACTTAACTGCTCAAACGACATTTCTCCTACCTCCATTGGCACCGGTTCCTTTGTTTTCTCCTTTTTAAGTGTTTTTTTTTTTTACCTGCTTCTGTATTTTCAACTTGATTTATTAATTCTTCCGGGGAAAATATGTCTCTTCCTCTTTTATGTTTGGTTTTCTTAGGAAAAGTTCGACTCATTTATTTTTGAAATTTATTAAATCATGCGCGAAAGATTCCAAAAAAAGTTAGAAATACTGAGGAGCACACCCTACACCAAAGCCTAGGCTGACTTGATATGATCACTCTATGTGCACGTCATGAGAAAGGTTGATTGCGCAAGCGACATCCCCACTTCCTGTGATTAATAATGGCGTCTCCTACCTTTTCTCAGCCTGTTGTTAAATATTAAATCCTTCAAACAGTATTTCTGTATCCTCCTGTTTCCTGGGGTAGATTTTCAGGAACTCCGATAATAACACAACACATTACACATGATTTTCGTCTTACACGGTGCCTTTAAACTACCATACTGAACACATTTTCACAGAGCTCACACAAACGATGTTCACTCTACAAGATCTCAGGCCAGACTCTAATGACAAAAATGAATGTCCACAATTTGAAATATTTAATAGAATAAAACATCTACTTGCAGAATAGTATTCTTTATAAGCATGTTTACCTATTCATCTAATAGCACACCCAACCAGCATATGATCTTCATACTTTCCTGGTTGTATTTATTGTCCATGTTAAATAACTTATTGGATCGATGAATGGACCAACGCCTGCATTGGTTCACAAGAGAGGATTTCGATGTTCCCCAAAGATGATGAGCGTTGTGGATAAATAAATAAATTTTTATTTCGGATTTTCTATGTAATTTTACTTTTACATCGCCTTTAGTTGCATGAGCGACTTCTGTTGATTCGCTCCTCGACCTATCGTCGGACCATTCTGCGATCCTTCTAACCCTCTTCTCATCCGCTGTACCCCGTCCTCTACAACCAACCCTCACACCCGGTCCTATCAACTGGCAATCATTTCAGCTTAACCTAGAGCACTCCATAGACCTAACCGTTTCCCTAAAAACCCCTTCAGACCTAGACAAAGCCACTGAATTGTTTACTAAAGCCATTCAGGACAGTGCCCGCAATTCATGCCGACCAAGGACAGGGTTACCTCCTCCACCCAAAATGCAACTCCCAAACCACATCCAAGAACTCCTTGCAGCCAAGCGACGAGCCAGGGCTTTATGGCAAAGATCCCGTTATCCCTCGGACAGAAACGCATACAACAGACTGACACGCCAACTGAAATCTTCCCTATCCCAATTCCGTTCAGAATCCTTTAACGAATACCTTTCATCCCTCTCTACACAAGACTGTTCTTTGTGGACAGTCACTCGTAGAATCCTTAAGTTCCACTCAATCCCTTCCCCTCTCAAACGCAACGATGGGACCTGGGCCAGAAGTGATGAAGAAAAGGCGCTCCTCCTCTCCACACACCTAACCACAGTATTTTCCCCTAATCCTCAAATGAGCCCTTCCCATGATGCAGATATAGAACATTACCTGAATTCTCCTTTACCTTTGTCCTTCCCTCCCAAAGCTTTCCATCCATCCGATGTTAAATACATCATCAAACACCTTCCTAGGAAATCTCCCGGTTATGATCTTATCACCTCCACAATACTCAAAAACCTCCCCCAGAAGGCCATTATATTCCTTACATACCTCTATAACTCAATCCTAAGAACAACCCATTTCCCGAATCCCTGGAAACACTCAGTCGTCGTCGTTATCCCCAAACCCTTTAAACCTCCAGATTGCCCCTCTTCCTATCGGCCCATCAGCCTTCTCCCATTAATGTCCAAAATATTCGAAAAACTCCTGTACAAAAGAATCCTCCCTATCATAGAATCCTCGAATACAATTCCCAACCATCAATTTGGTTTCCGCTTCCAGCATTCCACTATACAACAGTGCTTACGAGTCGTAGACTCAATTTCCTCCTCGCTTGAACGTAAGAGTTTTTGCACGAGTGCCTTTCTCGACGTTGCTCAAGCATTCGATCGGGTTTGGCACCCGGGATTACTTTACAAAGTAAAGCTTATACTTCCACACACCTATTTCCTTATCCTCAAATCCTATCTGTCAAACAGATCCTTCCAAGTCAAATACGGTACAACTCTTTCCCCGACCTGCCCCATAAATGCTGGAGTCCCTCAAGGGAGTATTATTGGTCCTCTCCTTTTCCTCCTTTACACTGCGGATATTCCCACACACCCCCAAACCCTACTAACAACCTACGCAGATGATACTGCTATCCTGTCAACTTCCCCTGATCCCTCAGTAGCATCCCAACACCTGCAGGAACATCTTACCGCCATACAACATTGGAGTGACATGTGGAGAGTAAAAATCAACCCGGAAAAATGTAAGCAGGTTACATTCACTCTCAACCGGAGATCATGCCCTTCTGTACATCTCAATAACACTCCACTACCAGTATCCAGCGAGGTTCGATATCTAGGATTATACCTTGACAGCCGACTGACATGGAACCCTCACACGAGACTGAAAAGACAAGAACTGAACAAAAGATACGGACTACTTAGACGACTCCTTGGACCCTCATCTAAATTATCAATACAGAACAAACTAACGATATACAAAACAATCATTCGACCAATATGGACATACGGACTTGAACTCTGGGGGTCTGCAAAACCATCCAACATCAACAGAATACAGGCATTCCAGTCAAAAGTGCTCCGTAAAATTGTAAATGCCCCTTTCTACGTCTCAAACAAAACCCTTCACAATGACCTTAACATTCCATTTGTCCTTGACCTTGCTAAAACCCGTTTCCAAATGTTCCACTCCAAATTGTCCTACCATCCTAACCCGGAAGGTCTATCCTTATCGTCCCAATCCCATCCAGACAATCCTCCCAGGCGGCTCAAGAGACAGTGGCCCCGAGACAATTTACTCTTCTGATCATATAGGGATCATTAAAATATTTATTTGGACAGCTTTGAAAGTGCCAACAATGGCTGGCTTCTTTCACATTTTGTATTGTTTTTATTTTATTTTACTTTTTCCATTTTTTTCAACTTGTTCATAATATCTGCATCATCAAACTTGATTATTGTACTGTTTATAATTTGTACAGATTTCAAATAAACAAATAAATAAAAAAAAAAAAAAAAAAAAAAAAAAAAGTTGCATGAAGACTTAGGATTGAAAGTAAATATTTTTCATTTTTTTATTAGATCTACAGAGTGCTATAATCAGTAGCCCATTTACACGAGTCGCATAAACATTTAGGGCTTATACGTACTCTAAACATAAATTCTGTACCCTGAAGGTAAAGAACACCTTGTCACTATTTGTAATTTTTCAGGAGAGCCAATTTTCCATAACTTTGAATTATTAAAATTTGTTTCTTCAGTACTTATAGAAGCGGTTTAAGCCATTAAATCCCATGCCTATTTCTACTGGAATTTTTCGACATTTTTCGTTCTTTGTTCCTCTTAGGCACTTAAAGGAATGTATAAAAACCAAAACCAAAAAATCAGCAATTATAGATTAGGAGAAAAAATGTTGTGTTAAACATAAAAAACGCAACATTATGTTCGCAGGGCCACAGAATTGCACTGAATAAAAATTTATGATCGCAATTACTTTGAATGGTAACTTTTCTTATATGTTCAAGTAATGATTAGAGCAAAAAAAAAAAAAAAAATGTTTGTTTAACAAACGCATAGATATTTTGTAAAAATTTCTAACACACTTTACAATACAATATTTCTAGCAATATTAAAAAAATAGCAAAATATTTTATTCGGGCTTAAGAATTTTTTCCCCTTTTCTTTAAGGAGTTGCCTTGTTAGAAAAAAACTATTCAAACTAAATTAAAATATTTATTTCCATGAGAAAAAAAAATCGTGAAAATAATGTTTCGTTTACGCAACTTTGGGACGAAATGGGTTAAAGAACATTTTTTACATTGTTATTGGCATTGGTAGGAATTGGAACTATTGATCATAGTCAAACAAAACCAAGTTCTCTCTTGGCGACTTTTACTTCTAATGAAAACTGAATTGATTTTATTTTGTACCGTCTTATCTTCGTTTTTTTATGGGAACAGTACCCTAAACCATTATAAGGATAAAAAATTCCACATTAAGAACATACAGGTATTGTCAAGTCAATCTATATATATAAAAATCACGTGTCTGATTTTCTGTTTTTCTGTTTTTCTGTTTGTTTGTTCCTTATACAAATCCACATCGTTTGACTGATATTGATCAAACTTCGCACATAGATACGTCTTGATCCGGGAAATCTCGTAGTCTAGCTCAAAATCTTCTAGGATTCATAGTTTGGAAGTAACGAGTTCGAAACTGTCATATACAGAAGAGTTTATAGTCAGAAATCGGCATTTTCTTTCCAGTGTTGCCCCTCCTTCTAAGAAGAAGTGCAATACAAAACCTTTGTTTGTTTATCTAAATAGTAGGTTTATATTCTCAGAGTTTGGACAAATATCATATAAGATATCATATAATAAAATATCATATTTTTTAAGATTAATTTTCTTAATATCAGATCAGTTTTCTTCATATTAAATCAATTTTGATTTGATTGCCTAGGGCAACACTGCTCTAACCTGAATATAGACTAATATCGTATAAATAAGTATATCATAAAAATGTTCTGTGTTTATCTAATCATAATTTGGACTAATATAATATAATTAAGTGTTCATGTTTCTATTCAGAACTTTAATAATTTCAATACTTTTGTTGGGAGAGTTTTTTTATCTCTTTAGTAAAGGAAGGTTGCAATGTCGGTTATAGTATTCGGTATCTCTCACTCGCTTTTCTGTTTAATGAATAAATGAATATGTAGTGGTATTTGATGGAGAGGGTTTTTAGTATGTGGAAAAACACTTAACTTTTTTATTGAAACTGATGAAGTGTGTAAATAACAATAAAAACAAGGCTAAAAGTATTTTGGAATTGTTTACACTGATGTGGACCTTTTTTTAACTATGAGTCTCAAAGGTGAAAAATATTTTGTTTCATTTATAGATGATTATAGTAAGATTGCTCTCATGTTAATTTCTTCATAATTGTTCAGTATTGTTTATTGTTATTTAAGTGTTTAGTGATGAATTCCCTTTGTCGCGGTCTCACTCAAATAAATAGTAAGATTGCTGGGATTTAAACTATTAAACCTAAAACAGAAGTTTTTTATTCCTTTGTTCAATAAGTAAATGAGGTTGAAAACTTAGGAAATAAGAGAATTGGTATTGTGAGATATGACATTGGTAAGGAATATTTAAATAGTAAGAATTATGACTACCAAAAAAAAAAGGGTATCATAATTAATCCCTGTCCCTCATATGTTCATGAATTAAATGGTGTGATTTACTAGAACAATTATGAATATATCTCATTGTTTACTGGCAGAAGCTATTGTAGAAAAAAATGTTGGCCAGAAATGGTCTGTGAAGCAACTTATTTGAAAAATCTCTCTTTAGCTAACACCATTGACAATAAAATACCCTATGAAAACTGTTTTGGAAAGAAACCAGATGTTTCTAACTTTAATTTATATGGTAGTAAAAATTTTGTTAGGAAACCAGAACAAATAATAACTTCTAAATGGGATTTTGTAAAGGACTTAAATTTATGAACTTTAAATTAATTCTCTCACATACATATGCAAATATTATTAAAATATTATATTAAATGTTGTTATATTTAACTTATTTTTTTATTCGCATATAGATAGATGTACATAATAAATTACATAAATGTTTATAATCATACAAATGAATGTATATAAATTAATTAATTTTCACCACGTTTTGAAACATTATTTTATTGTTACAAGAGCTGTATGGTTTAGCAACCCTATTAATTTGGGCAGCCTCACTTTAATTTTTTTTTAATAAAGTTATTCTTAATGCATGCTATTTTTTTTGCAGATAAATTAATGTATTAAAATATTATTTTTATAAGAAGAGGAAGTCACGTGAATTGTGGTGTTCTAATAAATGAATAAGTAATTAAATTTTCCATGCAATTTTTTATTAATTTAATATCCATAATAATTTAATCATTATATTCTGACATATGCTTTCTTTTGTCTGAGATAGTTATATCCTCTGACTGTCAACATTTAGTCGGAGAGCTGGTAACGCACATTTCATGAAGTGTTTTATGCACCTTGGAATTTTGGTGTATTGCATGTCGTGGATAGGGAAGGCATATAAGTGTAGCCTGGACATACCTTGGAACACCAGGTACTGCACATAGGGGAAAGGTGTTAAAAAAATATGTCACTAAAATGGTATTTTATTCAGAAGTCAACAATCTTTAATGTATAATTAAGGCAAGTTGCTTTATTTCTAGAACAGCCACAACTGTCCTGTCCAGATGATTGGTGCTCTCACTCACTCTTACGGTTACACACAGTGTATTGCAGTCTATCATCGGCTGAATTTATTTTCATGTTTGCTGATTACTAAACCTCACAAAAAGTGTCTGCCCTTTTGTAATTATTTTCAATTATGGTGTTTAAATAGCAGTGTGAAGAAAAGACTTCATTTAATATTACAAAAAACCCACTTCGGTTTTTTTTTTTTTTTTTTATATGTATCCCACTTAAAAGTGTCTGCCTTATATATTATTCATTATAGAATTGCCTTAATTTTACATTGAACACTTATGGCTTCTGAATAAAACACTATTTTTGGCCCATAGTTTGTTACTGATTACCATGCGCAGTACCTGGTGTTTCAAGGTATGTCCAGCAACCATATACTTAACTTTTTATCTACACTAGAGACCCACTATACGACAATTTCAAGGCACATAAAACACTTGAAAAGTGTGTTACCAGCTCTTGGACTAAATGTTTAAATACGGTTGCAATTCTGGTAAAAATATTGTTGCTCGCCAAGTCAATGTCGTTATTGAAATTCCCAAATACCTTTAATTCATTGTTGTCCATAACTGCAAGAAAAATATCTTAAATTTGTTTTTATTCTTAGAGTCCCCTATTTCCTATGATAGAAGGACTATCCTTATAGAAGAGTGCATGAACCATAAAATTTGAAACAGAAGCTTTAATAGAAAGGAAAAATATGTGAAAGTGTATTTGAAACAACAAACTATGTTTTTAAAACTTTCCTTTTGGCATACATAACATAATCCCTGCACGACTTACCTACTTTTTCATTCATAAAAAAAACTCAGTTACGGATTATTACATGAACAGGTAAACAATATAACATATTAATATTATATTTGCGCAAGGTTGAGGTTTTAGCTTTAGATGTGAAGCTCTTAAAATAAATAAATATTATATTTAAAAAAAAAATCAATGAAAATAAAGAATATAGTTTCAGTTGTAGGTTATGACAACTTATAACTAATCATAACCTTAATTAAATGCCTCATTTGTATTGCTATTTTTTATGAATATTTATTTATGGACCACATATTTTTTTTCTTTAAAAAAATTAAACACAGGGAGTTTGGTTTGGATTTTCTTGCAATTAAGTTATTTGGAATCACTTAATTGTAATACCATTTTAAAAGTAAGGGTACTTTTTAAAAAATAAGGATCAATTTAATTTCCACCCCACTTTCTCTAAAAAAAAATGGAAAATAACTTTTTCAGCCGAGCTCTCAATTTATTATCTTATATTCTCATAATTTGGACCAATATAATATAATCATTCATTTTTTTAAATATATAATATAAAGTAGGCGTACCATGGAAGCTGGGTTACAACTATTTAATATGAAGCATGTGTAGCATGGTAAGCCCGGCTACAGATATTTAATATAAAGTAGGTGTAGCATTGCACACCGGGTAACAGCTAGTTTGATATAAAATTGTTGTGTTCTTTAACTCCGGGGTACAGAATTTATATTATATCACATATAATCATAGTAATTGTACAAAAGTTCATTTGATTTCTGCATTTTTCACGCGTATTTGACTTCTGCTTGAAATATTTCAGGATTATAACAAAATATTCGATGACTTTTCTCTCTCAAGTCTACAGGTTACATATTTACAATAATGCTTTAAGCCCCTAAGGATAAAAGCTGATATATTCACCTCACCCCTCTTGAGGCACATGTATGGCAGGTGTCGCATCCAGGCCTAAGTGCCTATCATAAACTCCCCTATGTTCGAGATCCTTCCCTAACACCCTTCATCAGGGTCCTTCTCACTTCAGCTCTTTATTGTCTCTCTTTCCTTCTCACTGTCAGCCTTTTCGACAACATATTCTGCTTTAGAGATCGTAAAATCGTGTCAGCATCCATTACGCGACCAAATGTCAGTAGTAAAGATCAACGTGATCCGTCATTTCCTGGACATTTACTGCAATTTGTAATTTGAAATGATTTTACCTGAGGCTTTTATCTTGATTAAATTAATAACCATGGATATACATTTTTGTACAACTCGAGGCAAGAGAAATTTCATCACTTGAAGCATAAGGAAAAATTACTCATAAATCGTCCGACGCGCAGGAACTGCGTGTTCTTAGCGCGTTTCCATATGTAATACTTATAACTGGCATGAATTGTAAATCAAAGAATAGAAACTCTAAATATTTCGCCATCAATTAGAAACAAACCAAGAATTCTCCTACTGACTCTATTTTATTGAAACATCAATACCTATTTGATAATGATTCGGCTTTCGAATGACCATCCTCATATCACAACCATTTTCAAGATATACAAGAGCATTTACGAAAAGTTCAAAATCTGTCGATAATTTGTTGCCTCCCCCAAGCGTAACAAAAATGAACCCATCTCTTTTTTGACAATTTATTTTCGTTCCTATTTTGTAGATTACAAAATGTCTATTATAGTATGTATATATTTGTATATTTATATGCATATTTTTGAAATGGCATTTTACATTTCGTGATTGCATTCTAGGGTCGTGGTCTTATGCGGGTTTCCTTTCCATTGTCAGGGAGGTAATAATGTTTGATTACTCTGAAATCTATGACTTAATAGTATCTAATCGCTGAATAGTAAACCAATGATAAGGGTAAATTTAGATTTTAGGATATAAACCATTTCACGATCTTCCATAAGTCGTAAAAAAAAAACAAAAAAAAAAAAACAATATATCTTTTGTGACTCGTTAACCCATTCACCACCACTCCCGCACTAGTGGGGGATGAGAAAGACGTTTACATTAAACTAACGACTAACGATTAAAGGGACAAAGAGAAATACAAAATCAGCCGCGCGTGAGAGGTGCACCAATGTCCAAGTAAATTCCGCGTAACCCGCATAACGCCCGTGGATTGAAAGGAGCGGTCTAAACGTTAACGGTTAAACGTGTGTTTCTTTGAACGCCTGAGGAGCTCAACCGTTTTCATCCGCACGAATTGCGTCTTCTTTACGACTCTTCGCGATACTTGTCTTAAATTACGGATCGTTCCAGGAACCTAACCAGTAGACAATATAAGCAGATCTTCCACCAGACTTTGATCAGATTCTTGAGCAGATGTGCGTTCATTGGGACGGTTAACGTAGGCGAAAACTCAAGTAGGAGGAACTGTAAAAATGTATGTGGTGATAAGGAAGTGATTAAGCACGTCGACTTTGCGATATTGCGTAGAGGTGATCATGTAGTCATAAGAATGGAAGAAAGAGTTCAAACGATTGGCGCATCCGAACAAAAGGAAGAGTAATACCGCTTGGAAATCTGCTAAACGCAGGAATTGGGCGCGACTAGATTGTACCTAATGAAGGCTTATTGATTAGGCTAAAGATCAGTTCCTAGTAAGTGTATAATATTTTCATGAAATGTATGAAGAAGCTTGAAGTTTGCCGTTCTATCTATAAATTAGTAGCCCATTGCTCTACATTATGTACTGTAGTGATATGCCTGACCCAGTTAGGTCAGCCCTCTCTACCTTCGCAGACGACACACTCATCATTACGAAGACCACCGACCTCAAGGAAGCGATTCTTCACTTGCAATAAGCTGCAGATGAGGTGTCATCCTGGTTCCAAAGATGGAAACTCGCAATTAATGCGGTGAAATCTTCATGTAAAGTGTTTTCTTTTAGAAAATTCCAAAATGAAGATTTACGACAGCTGACAATTGGTCATCACTCAATTCTCTACACCCCAAAAACCAGACCAAAAGACCAGAGTGTATGCTATCTCGGAGTATATCTAGACACAAGACTAACTTGGCGACATCACATTCACAGAAAACTACAAGAAGCTCACAGACGACTTTTACAAATTTATCCATTACTAAATAGAAAAACTCCCTCGAAATACACCTGCGCCACACTTCTATACAAATCTACAATACTACCCATACTAACTTACGCATGCCCTGTCTGGTTTGGTGCCAGTAACATACACATAAAACGTCTACAAACTTTTCAAGACAAGGTACTCCGAATAGTGTCCAATGCTCCTTGGTTCGTAAGGAACAGCCAGATCCATAGAGAATTGGAGGATGATCCATTTTTCACTCACATAGAAAAACTAGTGCGAAAATATCACCAGGCACTACCAGCCTCCAGCAGTTCCGTGTTTTATCAACTGGGACAAAGAAAAACTTCGCGAATAAAACACAGACTTTATCAAGACATTTTAACCCTTTAAATTTTTATCTTACAAATATTGTTTTGTGTATAATACGTTTTGTATTGGTCCAAAAATAAAATTGTTTGTTTGTATATCTATAAATTAGTTAAACACTACAGTCAGGTTCTAAGATCACACAACGCTTGACGTTGACTCATATTTAATGAAGATACGATTTTCTACGTATTTGCTTTACGGATCATTGAGGTTCAAACAGTAACGATCATAAGGCCAAAGCTTGGAGTTGAATTTCAAATGTTGCAGATTATCTTCTAATGATATGATTATTGAACAAGGTTGAGAGCTTAAGAAGAGTTAGCGTAGTCCTTTAACAGTCCACATAGGCAATAAATATCTATTTTGCAGACCACTAAAATGGCATATGTGTCCATGCCGATAAGGAAACTAACGGAGGAATTTATAGGCCAACTAGGCCGTATTGTGTGTTGCAATCTAATGTTGTGTGTGGGGTCTAGGGATCGCCAAAGAGCATTAAGATCGACGGAAGTCCTCCATCTAGTCCACTGCATTCACAGTGCGGTGGTAATCGTTCTTATGGTTTAGACATCTTTATTGAGCCCAAGATGATCCGTGATAAACAGTTACCAAACCATAACTTTTGGTATAGTTCCTACTGGTATCGAAAGGATGGTTTGCCCAGAAACATTTTAGTAAGACACAATTGCGGATAAACCAAGTTAACCATATTTTCAAACATCTTATTTGCCAATGTATATTCCGGGCTGCAAAGGGGACGTGGCGATAAATCAAATAATAATTAAGTTTTACATGAACGTAATTGTTAATTCTTAATGAATAAAAAGCGCCTACTTCGCTTAATTATTTCGAAATGCAAATATCGCAAAGCATTGTTTCAATTTATTATTATTTTCTTTTTTATTGAGACTCTTATTCTCATTATTTTTCTAGAAATATTTAATAAATTAGATGGGAATGCGAAACATATTTTTGCTTAAAGAGAAACTGAAAAGAGTTAATCTAGATAGGAAAGCGACAAATCTTTGTGGATAAGTGAAAACTTAAACGAAATAAACTTCTATTAACACATAGTCTATCTACATGTCACATTGAATCTAGCTCTTGACTTAAGTTGTTACTCGTCTTGACTGAGCTTTACACTGTCAATATTAGTAGAAAGTGTTACTGAAATCCAAGTCTATCATATCACTTTCATATCTGACGCTTTTAGTAAGTTTTATTCGTTAAAAATTCTTCCTTCTGTGTGTTTGTGTATGTGCGTTAACATGTTAACACCAAAGCGGGTACAATATTTTTCCCCGCTGTACAAGAAACCTGGTGTATACTATTCCCATAACGAACTATTGAAAAAGACAAAGTCCGTTGGTCAGGAGTTCTCCTTTACTCCGAAACGATTATTAAATTGCCCTAAACGGCAATAGTTATTCGTTTTTTATTCAATTTATGAAAAAAGTCCGACTCGCAGGAACTGGATCATCTTAGCGCGGTTCCGTTCTTATCCCTAGACTCTTTTAGAATGATTAAAATAGAAGCTGTTATTATTTTGGGTCCACATTTCTAGAAAGGACTTATTTACGATCTTACCTAGATGGGTCGGCCAACCCTCCCTAAGAAGGACTCCGCTAGGCAGTTGAAAAGCTTGGAAATCCATATCTCTAACATTAAATTGTTTTTCTTATTTTTCTTAACCTGATTTATTGTCAAATACATTATCCAAATATAAGCAATTAAAAAATAACAAGGAATAAAAACAGACAAAATGAACAGTTCGCATAAGCGAAATCAATTACGTTAAAGTTTTAAGCACTTATTTCTCCGATTGATATCGCCTAATCAAATCTTTCATCAGAAACTTTTTTGTAGAGCATTTAGTAAGCTTTCTAATGGTATTCTTCCGTTTACCAAGATTCTCAACCTTTTTCGAGATATTAAGGAAAGTATACAAAGTTACCAAAACTTTTTATGTCTGTTAATAAAATATTTTATTCTAACCCTTTCTTAAATCCAAACGTAACCAAAAATTCAACATATTAGTTTCAATGAAATTAGAACACGCAGAAAATGTTTCAACTGAATCCCATGATTCTAAGTCCCCAAACCAAAAACGTTATTCAAAAAGTGTTTCCTATTTACTCGACAACGGTTAAAGCTATCGCCTTGAAAATGGTTTCATTCGTTTTCCTAGCCCAAGAAGCCTATAAAACGAGTACTTACTAGCTTATGAACTCAAAAACGTAAGCGTTACGATTTTTTTCCGCGAATTTCGCCCCAAACGCCATCTTCCAGTGGGCGGATTCTGCTGGTTAACGAACTTGACCTTTCAAATTAGACAATAGATTTTTGAACCAAATTTCATCAAAATCGGACCATTCGTCTTCGACCTAGAGAGCGAACAGACAAATATATATATATATATATATATATATATATATATATATATATATATATATATATATATACATATACAAATTTTAACCACCATCATTTTCGGTCTCTAGGGGTTCTGAAACGCAAAATTTTCTAGTCGGCACTTCCGAATTGCGTCATGAGATCATCCTTATAAGCGGGGTTCCTTCCTATGGGGGAGGGAGGAACCGCGCTAAAATATGTTATGCTAATAAGCGAAATCGAATCATTAAGAATAGGAGTTTACTAAGAAAACAAATTGGAGTCCCCTAGGTGGACTCCAAATTTTTCGACCAATATTGCAATAACACAGCATAAGAAACACACCTGATTTTGTGTACAAATCTTTTTATTCAGAAGAAATCAAGAAATATTCGAATCATTTTAAGTTGTTTACTGATGCGTCCAAAACAGAACTTGTAGGGTGTGCTGTCTTCTACACTTGTCAAACTATTCAAGCTGCATGAAACAAATTCGGTATTCTCAGGTGAACTATATGCCATCTTACAAGCCATGAACATTGTGAAAGAATCCGAACAGACCTAGAATTTGATCATAACGGACTCTTTAAATTCAGTAAAAGCAATAATGGCTGGTGAATCCACCTTGATATCTCCAAGGCATTCAAGAACTGTGCTTTCAATGCAGGTTGAAAGAATAATATAATAATAATATTTATGTGGGTACCATCCCATTGCGGTATCATTCTCAACGAACAGGCTGACCGAGAAGCGAATTTCGCCCGAACAGAAAATTATGTAGTCAATGAAACCACAAAAGAAGACTTACAAAAACACTTAAAAGATATCACACGCCAAAAATGGAACGAGACATGGTTTGGAACACAGCGTACTCACATTATTAAAATTAAAAAGAACACAGATAATTGGACAGCAGGACAGCGACATTCTCGAAGAGAAGAAACCGTATTGACTACACCTACCACCAAACCAAACTCCACCACCCAACATGCAACACATGCGATACAAAACTTACAGTCGAACATCTGGTAAGAAACTGCCGCTAATACGACCACATAAGACAAACACTAGGAATATCCAAAACATTACAGGACGTTTTAGGAGATGACCAACAAACAATTAAAAAATGGCTCACTTTCATCGGACAAATCAACATTTAAAATACCGAACTGCCAATGACCCATTAGGGTAGAATAATTAAAATAAAAAGTCCGTCTCGCAGGAGCTGCATAGCTAAGCACTTTTCTCAGAATTTGGGTAGTGTAGACTACGTTCCACAATAATTTCCTTAAAATGTCCTATATAAATAAAATAAAAACATGAATAGTTCTCTTTTAATTTTGTAATGAGTAGCTAACTGTTAACTATTAGCTTTGTAATTAATTTGCTTCCAGAGTTATGTTTATACATACACGGAAACTTCATATTTTCGTCTTTTGATCCGACGCAGGAACAGGATACTGTCCCACTAGTGGTAGAAAGCGCTCCTTGCGGCGGTCTTGCGAACCTACGTCTAGCGGGCTATTCTATTGAAATATGTTGCAAAGTAAACCCCCCTTTCCGATTGACCGATTTAATTCGTTTTTACAGCACTTCTTTCACATGAGTTACCCACGACGTTTCGGTAATTTGGGTTTTACAGCCCATTTTCCTCTATAGATTACCACTACGAATACTGAGATTCGTCGAAATATAACAAAAATTACGGCTGGTAGTGGCGAATTGTTAATGTGGGTCCTGAGTAAACCCCGCCCCCCTCCTAATGAACCGATTTAGTTTATTTTTACAACCAATTTTTATCTGTAGATTAATACTGCGAATGCCAAGTTTCGTTGAAATATATCAAAAACTACGGGGTGCATGGTCAAAGTAGTGTTTTGGGTCTGGGGTAAACCCCCCCTTCCGTTTGTCCGATTTTGTTGGTTTACGAACTCGTTCAATCGTTTGCTGATTGAACGCTATATACCAAGTTTCGTGACGAAAAAACAAAAACTCTGGCCGCTATCGTGTTAACAGACACACACACACACACATATATATATATATATATATATATATATATATATATATATATATATATATATATATATATATATATAGATATATATAAATTTTAACGGGGGTCATTTTCGGTGTCTACTAGGTAGGATCGATAAAGATTTGAAGAAATTTTTCAAAAATTCCGTCATGAGTCCAACCTCAATAGGTACTTTCCTTCGGAGGAAAGTGCTAAAAATATAAAATAAAATAAAATAACGAAAACACATACCGTCAGCCGGGGATGAATATTGTCCATGGGGTGAGAATTGTCAAAAGCTAGGAATTTTCAAATTTGGCAGTCAACTTTTCCCTATAGGTTTTTTTGGGTGTTTTTGGTAACTAAAATGTAGCCTACATATTTATGGACAAACCTCCATTTTTATTTGACATATATTGTTTATCTAATGTCCGAAAGAAATTATTCAAATTGAGTACAATAATTGAATTAGAATGAAGATGACAGATTTATGTATTCAGCTCACACAATATTACTGACCGAAGCCGACCCTTTAAGAGATATGATCTGAATGGCGGAAACAGTGTGCTAGATAAGAAAGATTCGCCTATAAAGAATGTCTTAGCCCAGCTCCGTCTCCCTTTTCATTCATATTTTTATTCGTTTTGTGCTATTTGTCAAGTTTACTGTGAAACCCTCTATAATAGAAACCATCTTGCCTTTATTCACAAGATGCTTCACCTCAAAATAGAAACATTTATTGAACATGAATCTAATTTAAAAAGATGTTTAACCATGAGGGCATCCTTCCTAGTATATAATAATATGCTTTATTGCTCAAGTTTTACAACTTATATGCAAGGGTTGCAGCCTTATTGCATTAATAAAAAATATAATTTGCACAAAATAAAATAAAACTTTATCTTTTACACGTAATAAATAATAATAAAATGAGGCTTCAACTGATTTCAAATTAAGAAAAATAAATACATAAATAAATCTTAAGCTAAGTGTAATTTCACACAAAGTAAAAACAAAAATAAATTCAATAATAAAGAAGATAATGTCAAATTACAGATGTTTAATCTATAATAAAATAAATGACCTCAGCTTTATGACACTCTAAGTATTTATTTAGATCATTAATTAAAACCTTATCTGGAGCTGATAGTAGCATTTCTACCTTTGGAGGATTAGATGTGATATATTTATCTATATACAACTTCCTTATAGGAGAGTACAAGGAGCAGATAAAGAATATGTGTTCTAGTGTTTCTAGTTCTTGTAGTTCGCAGGCAGAACATGGCGTGTTTGTGTCAATGGTGAGTTTATTTTTATTGTAGAGGTTTATCCTCTTTTCTGAACTGAGCCTTAATTGGGCTAAGAGTTTTATTTTGTTAAATGGAATATTGTAATGAAGATATGATACTCCCGTTATGTGAGTACGCTTTATGTTATTATAGAATCTATTGAATGAACTATTATTTACGCGATTTAGATCATATTCTAATAAGGTATTTTGAAATTGGCTGATTAGTTTGTTGAATATTGTTCTTCCCAGAGATGTTTACTATCTGCAGGAATTTACTCTTTCACCTGAGTAGCCCAATTATATTTTATTTCCTTTGGATTGCGTGTTTGTAACATCCTTCCTAGTACTTTTTATGATATAAATAACTACTTAGTTTTTAAGTGAAAAACTAGCTGTGCTCGCGACTTCGTCGGTGTGGATAGTGACTTAGGACAGCATTTTTTGACACATGTTTTGGCCTATTTTGGATTATAAACGCCGTCGTATAGGTATTTAAAAAAAAATTACTTTTCAGTAATTCTTCTCTTTACACATTATTACGCAATAGCCATGAGGGATCAAGCATACAGGCTGCTAGGATTGTTAACGTGACATAGCCACTAAGCTGCCCCTTAGGGATTGTTGAACCCTAGTGTGTATAGAGTGTCTGACAGACAGCAGACAAACAGACACAAATTCTAAAAATCTTTGTTTGGGTACTATTGCGTCGATAAAGGCCCCCAATAGTATTTTTTACCATATATCTTCCATGTACAGACGGCGATCCTTTAGACTTGTATTATATGTGTATATATATATATATATATATATATATATATATATATATATATATATATGTATGTTTTGTTCATTCGGCATCTGTCTCCAGCGGTCTTGCTCCTCCTGTCATCGCAATATTTCGCCGGATTCCTCTCCAGCTTCTTCAGGCAATCATTCATCCTTGCTGGTTGCTAAGGGAATGGCATTCCCTTACCAACCAGCAAGGATGAATGATTGCCTGAAGAAGCTGGAGAGGAATCCGGCGAAATATTGCGATGACAGGAGGAGCAAGACCGCTGGAGACAGATGCCGAATGAACAACACATTTAATTCCCAGCGAAGTAGCTTGAAAAATAGCATATATATATATATATATATATATATATATATATATATATATATATATATATGTATGTATATATAAATAAAGATAATGGGCGAGCGCATTGATGTGCTCTGTTAACAATGGACCCTTGACTGTTGTCCCGATTCGAAGAAAATGCCCTAATACCTGAAGATGTGAATGGAATCGAAGAGTTATGGTTCCCTGATTTGAAAAAAGAAAAACATACATTGTAACTAGTAGACACCTATTTGCTTGTTTCTCACTTATTGACAAGTAAAAAGCAGTCCTTCACGCGTTGGTGTACAATAACGTTCAATATTGTCCCCCCATCATGTCGCTGTCGCTAAAGTGTCGTCTAGTATCTAGGTTTAACAATTGTAGTTGCACTGTTTACACGAGGTGACAAGGGACATCTGCCTAATAGAAGTAGCTGTGCTTACGAGTAGTTCCATTTTTTTTTTATTTGAGTTTTTATAAATTTTATATTAGTTTTTCTTTTATTCGTTTTCAATCATTTTCTATACTACTTCGTGGACAATTCAGTCGGTACACTGTAATGTTTCTTTTTAGGGTTTGTGACTTATAAAAATGTCTGTCAGTAGTAGATGGGGAGTGTATTTGTCTTTATATTATTTAAATATGATAAATAGTTTCCAACAATATTTACAAAAAATCCAGTGACGGCTAAAAATATACTGACGTAAATATCATGTTTACCCGGCGATAAAACATTTTTATTTAACTTTCCCCAGTTGTGGGTGGGATTTCTCCGATTATTGCGGAGCCCGAGGAACGTGTTTACTGCTCGGGATTAATGTTGCGTTGTAATTCCCTAGAACAGTAATGGCGGAATGTGACAGTCTCCCCCTAGTGCTCCTCTCTCGGCATTAATTAAGTAATTTCAAGTCGCCGGACCGAGGACTTTGCCAACTAGTTTTGTGGGCTCAAATTACCTCGACAACTGGAATACTTCATTACCCGAGTTATAACTCAACTAGCTTGAACTTAGATGGAATTTACTGACGAAACTATTGTTCTTGCTCAGTTAAGATGAGAATTCTTTATGTATGCTTGAAAAACAATTGTCTTAAAACATTTCAGTGTATAAATGTTGTTTATTTGCATAAAAAAAATGCATTATTATTAGGTTGACATTTTTTTAAGGTTTGAAGTTTTGAAACAAAGTAAAGAGAGAGTAATACCGTCATACGATGACGTAAAACAAACTGACGTCATATTATGTACTTAATACAAATTAAACGACTCCTAAACAGGAGCTCCACAACTTAGGAGATTTTCAAGCAAAACTGATACAAAAATAGATACAAATGAATAATATAAATAAAAAATCATCATGATTAGTTTCGTTCTTTTAGGATTAGGATTAGGATCGGGTTTTAGGGCGAGTAACTTTTCGGTTCTTACGCCCTCTTTATAGAACATTACTTAACCTAAATATATGTTTTTCCATCCCCCTCCTAAATAAATAGCAATAATAATTAAAATATAAATAGCTACAATCAAAGACAGTCCTTATAACACTGCAATAATATTTGTATAATAATATTTTTAATATTTTGATAAATAATGTTATATATTATATTAAAATTACTGTAGCAAGTTTAGCAGTTGGTAAATAAATAGTAAACATCAATAAATAGTGGTATAATAAAGGTAGTAGAAGTAATATATATATATATATATATATATATATATATTTATTATATATAGTATTTTTTTATGATATATATATTTTTATTATATATATGCATATTTTTTTTATTAATATTATGTTTTTATATATATATTTTTTATATACTTTTTTTCATATATATATATATATATATATATTACTATTAGCATTATTATAGAAACAAAAATATAATTGACTAGTTCACTCACGCATATATAGATATAAATAAACATATATATAACAATCTTCGAAGACTTCCCAGCATACCGAACCCAATTCCACTCCAATTGTCTTCCTAGACGGGTAAATGACTGTCTTGGAAATAATCCAACAACTTTGGATAAAACTATTAGTACTTTAAGGGAAACAGGCCTATTCAAAAAAATTTAAGAACAAAAAAAAATAATAAAAATAAAATAAAATTAAAAAAAAATAAAAAAAATAATCAAAAATAAATAAATAAAAAAAAATAAAATAATAATAGAAAAATAAAATAAAACATTTATTATTATATACATATTTATTTATTTATTAGAGGTAGTATATATTTATTTATGTGTGTGTGTGTGTGTGCCTATTTATTTATATACATTATTTATTTATAAACTCCTCGTAATTGTTATTTTATTGTTATATATATGTTTATTTATATCTATATATGCGTGAGTGAACTAGTCAATTATATTTATGTTTCTATAATAATGCTAATAGTAATATATATATATATGAAAAAAAGTATATAAAAAATATATATATAAAAACATAATATTAATAAAAAAAATATGCATATATATAATAAAAATATATATATCATAAAAAAATACTATATATAATAAATATATATATATATATATATATATATATATATATATATATATATTACTTCTACTACCTTTATTATACCACTATTTATTGATGTTTACTATTTATTTACCAACTGCTAAACTTGCTACAGTAATTTTAATATAATATATAACATTATTTATCAAAATATTAAAAATATTATTATACAAATATTATTGCAGTGTTATAAGGACTGTCTTTGATTGTAGCTATTTATATTTTAATTATTATTGCTATTTATTTAGGAGGGGGATGGAAAAACATATATTTAGGTTAAGTAATGTTCTATAAAGAGGGCGTAAGAACCGAAAAGTTACTCGCCCTAAAACCCGATCCTAATGGGTTTTAGGGCGAGTAACTTTTCGGTTCTTACGCCCTCTTTATAGAACATTACTTAACCTAAATATATGTTTTTCCATCCCCCTCCTAAATAAATAGCAATAATAATTAAAATATAAATAGCTACAATCAAAGACAGTCCTTATAACACTGCAATAATATTTGTATAATAATATTTTTAATATTTTGATAAATAATGTTATATATTATATTAAAATTACTGTAGCAAGTTTAGCAGTTGGTAAATAAATAGTAAACATCAATAAATAGTGGTATAATAAAGGTAGTAGAAGTAATATATATATATATATATATATATATATATATATATATATATATTTATTATATATAGTATTTTTTTATGATATATATATTTTTATTATATATATGCATATTTTTTTTATTAATATTATGTTTTTATATATATATTTTTTATATACTTTTTTTCATATATATATATATATATATATATATATTACTATTAGCATTATTATAGAAACATAAATATAATTGACTAGTTCACTCACGCATATATAGATATAAATAAACATATATATAACAATAAAATAACAATTACGAGGAGTTTATAAATAAATAATGTATATAAATAAATAGGCACACACACACACACACATAAATAAATATATACTACCTCTAATAAATAAATAAATATGTATATAATAATAAATGTTTTATTTTATTTTTCTATTATTATTTTATTTTTTTTTATTTATTTATTTTTGATTATTTTTTTTATTTTTTTTTATTTTATTTTATTTTTATTATTTTTTTTTGTTCTTAAATTTTTTTGAATAGGCCTGTTTCCCTTAAAGTACTAATAGTTTTATCCAAAGTTGTTGGATTATTTCCAAGACAGTCATTTACCCGTCTAGGAAGACAATTGGAGTGGAATTGGGTTCGGTATGCTGGGAAGTCTTCGAAGATTTGTTGGACCGATAGTTGGATATGGCAGCTGGGGCATACTGGTGGTGGTTCTTTTTTTATTATGTAGGAATGGGTCAAATTTGTGTGCCCAATTCTCAGGCGGGTAAGAACACTTCTTCCCTTCTGTTAGCACGTTTTGAGCTATCCCACTTTCTTGTCGTATCCTTTATGGTTCGTAGCTTATTGCTACATGGTTCAGTTTTCCGCATGTCTTCCCATGCTGAGGTCACTTGTTGTTTAAACCAAAGCCTGATGTCATTTGGATCTAAAACGTCAATTGGTGTTGAGTTCATTAGTGCTTCTTCTTTAGCTGCCTGATCCGCCTTTTCATATCCTACAATTCCAGAGTGAGAAGGTAGCCAAAGAAATGTTATGGTCTTTCCTTGATTTTCTAGCATATTGATGTAATGAAAAATTTTAAGGAATATGGGCCCTTGGTTTTTTCTTTTTGCTATATTTTTCAGTGCAGAGAGGGAGTCTGTGCAAATAATAAAGTATATCATGAGGAGTGAGTGTCTATCGGCACCCCAAGTAGTTTTGGTTAACACTTTTAGAAGGTTAAGTCTTTTCGAGCACTCTTCTCTTAAATATTTTATATGGCTGAGCCAGGTTAGCTTTTTGTCCACAATCACTCCTAAGAATTTAACTTCGTTTACAAATATAATATCTTGGCCATATAGTACAAGGTTTGGCGTTATACTTGGAATTCTTTTCTTGGAGAAGAGAATGCATTTGGTTTTATTTGTTGAAAACCTCAGATTGTTTGACTCTGCCCATCTAACGAGTTTGTGAATGGCTTTCATGAGCAGTCTGGTAGCCCATTGGATATTTGTGAATCTGATAAATATCATAAGGTTGTCCACAAATAAGCATGTTTTAATTGTAGGTGGGATTTCATTTACTATAGAGTTGATAGCTATTGCAAACAGTACACAACTAAAAACACTCCCTTGGGGTACGCCGTTGAATATACGCCTTCTTGAGGAGATTTTGTTGCCAATTCGGACTCTGATGTATCTTTTCTGGAGAAAGGATTTGATGAAGTTCGGTAATCGTCCACGGAAGCCCCATTCTGAGAGTTGCTTTAGAACTTGGCTTCTTCTAATGGTGTCATAGGCTTTTTCGAAGTCGAAAAATGTGCCTATTGCTTCTTTTTTCTCGACAAATGTGTTTAGGACTTCAGCTTCGAGGGTCACGAGGTGATCTATGGTGGATCTGCCTTTCCTGAATCCACGTTGGGCAGGGGATAGAATGTTACATTTCTATAGAGTCCATAATAGGCGTTTGCTGATGATTTTTTCGAGTAGTTTACAGAGGCAGCTGGTCAGAGAAATAGGTCTGTATTTGTCAATTTAGAGTTTATCTTTTCCGGGTTTTGGTATAGGGATTACAAGAGCTTCTAACCAGTCACTCGGTATTTCACTCGTGTCCCATATTTTGTTATACATATCGAGGAGTACTGTTTTAATATGCGGTGGCAGGTTTTTGATCATCATGTTGTGTACTTCGTCAAGGCCTTGTGATGAGGTTTTAAGATCTTCTATTGCTGAATTTAGTTCGTAATATGATATTGGGCTATTGTAGTTTAAACGCGTGTGGGTTTGGTTTAGATTTTCATCTAAGAAACTTATAGAATTGAACTTTATTTCTTCTTCTAAGTCTGTTGCCGAGCTTGAAATGTTTGAGAATTTATTTACGAATATATCCACCAGTTCTTGTGGGTCTGAAATTATGAGATTTTGGTGTTTAAGGACAGGAGTGTCAACATATTTTGAGCCAGATTTACTGTGTACCTTCTGCCAGACCTTTCTTATAGGAGTATTTATATTAATAGATTCTACGTATGAAATCCATGACTCTTTCTTCTTCTGTTTAACAAGTCTCCTAGTTTTTGATTTTTCTTGTTTGTAGCGTATTAAGTTGTGCGTGGTTGGGTTATTCTGGAATGCTTTTAGAGCCTTGTTTTTACTTTTGAGAGCTTGGTGGCAGGCTTCGTCAAACCAGGGAGTATAGTTTTTCTTTGGTAGGCCGCTGGTTTTCGGAATAGTCTGTTCTGCTGCTATTATTAATTTTTGTGTAAATGTTTTAGCCATACGGATTGTTTCAGTTGGCAAGTCGTTCATGGAAAATTCCAACTTGTTTGAGAATGTGATCCAGTCACAGTCAGTGGGTGGGAGTGATCTTGTTGGTTGTAGGATAGTAGGAAAGTGGTCACTGCCGTATTGGTTTTCAAGTGTGTTCCATGTATATTGTATTGATAGACCAGCCGAGGTTATTGTGAGATCTATGGATGAAGAGGTGCCGTATGCTGGGCTGATATAAGTTGCTTTTCCTGTATTTAGAAGTATTGAATCACAGGTGTCTATGATTCTTCTAATAATGTTTCCCCTGCTGTTAGTCGGCGATGGAGACCAAAAGTGATGGGAACCGTTGAAGTCGCCAGTTACTATATAAGGGGCCCGTAGGCTATTTATTAGGTTGGTTAGTGCTGGCTCGTCAATAGGTTCGGTTGGCGGAGGTACAAGTTGCAAATCGCTATAGGAAATGGAAGATTAACTTTTGTAATTATTGCCTGTAGGTTGGTTTGGATGTTAAGAGGTTCAGAGTAGTATTCTTTGAGAACACCTGTAAGTACACCACCGCAAGATCTATTGTTTGTGATTTTATCTTTACGGTAGACATTAAAATGTTTTAAATTAAAATTCTTGTCAGGATTTAGATGAGTTTCTTGTAGGCATATAACGGTTGGATTTTGGTCGCTGAGGAGGATTTTCAGTTCTTCAAATTGTGTTTGTACACCATTACAGTTCCATGAAATGATAGACATAATTGTGGGTTAAAATAGTTGTCCAGCTGCTTTTCCATAGCTTAGAATCGGCATTGGAGTAATATTTGGAGTGTTGGGTTACAATTAGATTAGCCAGTAGAACTAACAGTTTATGATTATGGTACTTAAAATAAATATTAAACGTATCAGTAAATTTTCCATTGTTAGTATTAAGCTTATGATTAATTAGAGGAGTATAAAGTGTATTTGAAATACATATGAAAATATTTGGAAAATAGAAAAACATACTTAATTTTTTATTTTGCATTATCTGTCTAAGCTAATTCCATGTTAAGATCCTCTAAGTTTTTATTTTTCTTAGCTTTCCTAGTCTTAGGAAATTTTTCCTCAGTTTTCTGAGGTTTTGGTGAGGTAGGAAGAGAGCGCAGAGTCCGACCTTTGTGAACAGGTGAAGGAGTGCGCGGGGTAGAAGTGTGAGGTGCTATAGGAGGAGTGGTGGGGAGAGAGATAGGAGAAGGCCGGAGGGGAGGAGGGGAAGGGCCGGGAGAGGTGCTAGGAAGGGATGGTGGGGAAGGGATTGGAGAGGAAAGAGGTGGGACGGAGCCTGCAAGCTTGGGGAGAGTCACGTGGGTTCGGGAGGTTTCAGTAGTTGTGCTGTTATTGCAAGTGTTTACATTAACTTTCTTAGTTTCTGTTAAATTATTAAATGAAATGTCTGTCTGACATCCAAACTCAACACATTCCTTTGTTTTATTTAGTGCCTCTACATAAGATCTAGACATTATTCTCGGATTTTTTTCGAAATACGTACGCCTAGCGATATTATAAGGTATTTTATTCTTGTGTTGTAGGGTTTTTATTTCTTTTTCCTCGATAAATCTTGGACATTTAGTGTCAAAACTATTATGTTGTTCTAAACAATTGACACAACAAGGATTTTTAGTAGTACAAGGGGATCCTGTGAGTCTTTTAAGAGGGCACATAGCACATACAGGGTCCTTTTTACAATTCCGATAAATGCCCAAATTTAAGACAGGTTATACATCTGAGGGGATTTGGTACATATAAACGAATTTTTAATTTATAAAAACCTACGCTAATTATTTCTGGGAGGTTTGGCAAGCTAAATGTTAAAATGTATAAATGTGTTTTCCTCTCGGTTCCAAATTTTTTTGAAATAATTCTTTTCACCATTTTTACTTTTCGGTCCTTCAGTTCTTCTATTATAGTTTCCTCATTTAGTTCATCTAAGTCTGGGCAGTAAATGATACCCTTTGACTCATTCAGTTTTTCGTGTGGAGTTACTTCAATACTTATTTCGTTGCCTATGTTTTTCAGACTCAGTATTTTTTCC
Source organism: Gonocerus acuteangulatus (assembly GCA_946811695.1). Taxonomy (NCBI): domain Eukaryota; kingdom Metazoa; phylum Arthropoda; class Insecta; order Hemiptera; family Coreidae; genus Gonocerus; species Gonocerus acuteangulatus. Next base: position 37,663,664 of record OX328124.1, on the reverse strand, counting down.
GATTGGCTTTTATTCATTGTTTCTATTAAAATCGTGCCATCCTTTAATTTTTTTATATTTTTCGGTTCACCGGCTGCTTAATTAATAACCTTATTTATGAGAAATGGCGACATATATATATATATATATATATATATATATATATATATATATATATATATATATACACACACACACACATACAGGGTGATTTAGATCTAAGTAGCCTTCCTCTAGGAGGTGTTTCCGTTACTCGAAAAACGAACATTACTGTCAAAAACAGAACAATTTATAACATTTAAATACAGAATTTTTCATGATATTTGAATATTTGTAATTCTCATAACTTAGGAAGAATATTATTATACAAAAATATCCTCTGTCTGAATAATTAAACTAGATTTGTTTAAAACACAGTCGTCATGAGACGAGACAGATATAATTTTTAATTGTTGGGTCTCTTTTGCAAGCCAAATGCGTCCATTTGGCATTTCTAATTTACTGCTGTCCTTTTTCTGAAATACAACTGACGTTAATTTGCATACCTTATTTTACAACATTCCTCATTATTTCATGTAGTAATTTTCGTTTACAATGGGAGAATTACATTTTTTATTCTTACATCAATTTAATTTTTTATATATATATTAAATTTGTCTTCTTGACTCTGATATACCTTAAAGACCTATATCTATTACTAGCTGATGGGCTCGTCTTTGACGTGTAAATAAAGAAAATTTGAGTAAAGGTATTCACTTTGACGAACTGGATTTTTTTTCCTTTTTTTTTTAATTATTTCATCTATGAAATGAACCCCATAAGAAGAAAAAGAAAAGAAAATATACATATAATTAAACCTAGGAAAAAACAGTAAATAGTTAAGAGTATTGATATCAATCATCATTATTTTATTATTACTTTACTCTTAATGACTAACTCTTTCTCTGGAATCCATATAAGCTACGAAACTATCGATTGTATACAGCTAACTGTTAACAGCCGTATAGCCTTTATTGTATTAGTATGGACGTGGCTCTGCCTATGGATGGTCTTTCTTAGCTAAAGCTAAATATTTTTATGCATATTTAACTGGCTTATGTATAAAGAGAAGTCAAGGGAGGCGAAACATATTGAGGTATAAATAAAGCATATTATTAGGTGTTGACTAGTTTTATATATGCATAGCCTTCCTTCTATTTAAATAATACATTGAAAGAAAGGGGGTCACAAGTGTATAATATACACATTTCATCCTATTAATTATTATTAGTAATCGTTCTTTCGAAGAAAAGTGAGAACAATTTAAATGGGAGCAACAAGTCACTGCCACTGAAGGAAAATTGAAAAATTGATTTATGTAGATTGAGCTTGGCAAGAAAAGGGTTTCCTCAATTTTTATATGTAGGTCAACACTAGGAGGAAAATAAATTTTATTCTCTTTAAGTTCCGTGAATAACTTAAGGAAACACGATGTTTTCATCCAACTCTTAATATATTTATCTTCTTATCTTGAAAATTGTTTCTACTTTGATGATCCAGTGGAACAGATGCACTAATAGAATTTACAAGGAAATTCAGGAGAATTATTTGGATCAGTCAGTCGTCCTCCAGGAAAACATTGGTTCCTTTAAATATAGTTTCTTTTCGTAACCTCTTGAGTCTGCATTTTCGATAGAGTTTTTGAAAAACCTCTTCATCTATCTTACCTACTATTTATTTATTTATTTATACATTTGTGAGGACGCGACAATGGCTATTCATCACAAAAAAACTAATATATAAATACAATATTGTAAATTCCGAAGATTAATGGTATACACTACAAAGAGGCATGGTACTAAACTCTACGATAATTTTCAGGCAAGTATCAGAATAAAATAAAATTTTCCTGAAAACGTAATGATTTTCTATTATATGGTGAATTATAGAAGAAGTTTTTGTTAATTGATTGAAATAAAATTTACTGATAATGCACTGTACGTTTTACGAGAAATATTTTGGAACATAGTTTTAAGAGGTAGACTTGTTAATGTAGATAGGTTTTATTTTTAGGGCAAATGTCGGTTTAATAAATCAACTTTTTTTTTGAAAGCCATTCAGATTTTAGTTACACATATATAATATTCACTTTTAATATGTAAAATAACGAGTAAATAATATGCTCTTAATATTTTCATAAGTTAGTAATAATAAATTCTTAATAAAGGATTCCTGAATTCCCGAATAATATATCTGATGCATGGAGAATAATATTGTTTTTAAATTTAGGAGTAAACACAACATAAAAGATCTGGTTAGTGTAGATTGAAGAAATGAAGAAGTATATATAAATATACGTATAAATGTAGTATGCATACACATGTGCATCGGTGTGCATGTAGTAAAAAAAAAAAAATAATAAATAAAATAACTTAAAAAAAACAAAAAAACAGGATTTTGTTGCTAATTTTGAAGAGTATTCAAAAAGTTCATTTATTGAAAGTAATGAGAAATAAACATTAGAAGGAATTAAGAGCTAAAATAAATTTCAAAAAATAGAGAAGAAAGTAAAAATATAAAAACTAAAAAGGTCCAAAGTGAAGTTAAAGAATGTTAATTAAAAAATGGGAGACTATAAAATTGACAACATTGAAATAATAAAGTAGGTATTTCTGTTTGAATCTAGAATTATTTTTTTTTTATTTAGAATTTTTTTTTTTATATCTGCCTCTTGGTAGTGGATACCTTTTTTTATTTGGTGGTAGTTGAGTTTCATCTGTAAGTATCCTACAATCCTCTGATGACTCAGGGATGACGTTGGGTCCCAGTTCCATGTCCAATCCTGTTCTTCCAGCAATTTCCTTGGAGAGAATATTTTCAGTGTTTTGAGTGACTATTCCAGACTGTGCAATGGAGTTAACCTGCTTCTCTAGTCCCCTCACTACGTTAGTCAATCCACTGAGATTGTCCTCTGGCTTTTGGTTTTGTGTGACTCTTTTGGCATACGTATTTGTTGCTAAAATACGTCTTCTTGCTTCTCCATAAGACAATTTCTCAAGAGTCATTTTTGATAATATATTGTGTTCTAATTTATATAAAGGGCAGTCTTTATCTAATGAATGATGATTTTGGTTGCAATTGACACATTTTATTTGACTACAAGGGCCTTCGTGTTTAATTTCTGAGCAATTTGGGCACATTTGTAGAGAAGCACATCTTTTAGCAGGGTGGTTGAGTCTAAAACATTGATAACATCTCATAGGTAATGGTATGAAGGGGTCTAGTCTTGTTATCAGATGACCTAACCTTATTTTGCTAGGCAACGAGCCGCCATTGAATGTTACTACAAACAATACTCTTCCTTTTTTCGGAGTTATTCTTTGTAAATTAACAATATTACTGTATTCGTCTTTAAGTTCATTCAGAATAATGCTGTCAGACATAGTTTCAATATCTTGGCAACGAAAAATACCTTTAATGCAGTTTAATTTGTCATGTGGAGTAACGGAAATGTTATATTCATTGTAGAATTTATTTGATTTCATAAGAATTTCACTAACTTTTTTATTCGGACATCGTATTAATAAAGTTCCGTTTCTTTTATTTTTGTTAAGTAGTATATCTTTACTAAACTGTTTACTCCACTTATAGATTATGAAAGGGTTTACATAATTAAAACTTTTACCTTCATCAAGTATGGTAACGGTTAGGTATTCATAGAATTCTTCTTCTGGTGACTTATTTTCTTCATTTGTGGCTTCAAACCAATTCTTCACGATTTCACTGTCTCTAATATTAATATTTTGCACTTTTGAATTATTATTTTGCTTACCTAAATTCATAATGTTTGGTTTTTAGTCGGAGACTAAAAGCACACGACTTTTAGCTCCAAAACCAAACATCTGATCCCTCTTACCTACTAGATTATAGAATGTAGTCTTACCTACTAGATTACATTCTCAACTAATGAGAAAGATTTGTTGTTAAAATCAAATTATGAAAATCTCTGATAACTGAGTGTTTTCACTGGAACCATATTATTAATTGTTTTATACTGACTGTTATTGTTACTTTCTTCCAACGAAACTCTTTAGAGTTCGCTCCCTACTGATTAGTAACGTAATGTAACGACATATTTAGATGGTTTTAACTCATTATAGGGGCAATAATAATATTGGCAAGGTTTCATCATTTTTTTTATATCCTCCCAGGATATTAAAGATGGGAGAGTAAAATCGAACAATCTTCGATAAAATAAATAAAAAAATATAAAATAAAATAAAATAACGAAAACACATACCGTCAGCCGGGGATGAATATTGTCCATGGGGTGAGAATTGTCAAAAGCTAGGAATTTTCAAATTTGGCAGTCAACTTTTCCCTATAGATTTTTTTGGGTGTTTTTGGTAAATAAAATGTAGCCTACATATTTATGGACAAACCTCCTTATGTTTAATTATTTTTTTCTTCAATTTTCAAAAAGAAAAAAAATTGTGAAAATTTCACAGTTTTGTGAAACTTTTGGTACGTTGGAAAACTTCCTACCCAGAACCTCTCAGATTGGTCTGACAGGTCATCCTGTTCGTTTGGGTGCTCGGCAGACACTTCACGCGGGCGCAGGTGAGCCTAGATTGTATATTTTGATGTTTATATAGAAGTTATAACATTTTACCCAAAACCTTGTCAATTTGGAGTCACTTTTGGGGTGACAATTGTCACATCTTTGAGGTGACACTGTATTCTCTTCAAATTTTTACCACCTAACTCTACCCACATTGGCCAATCAATGTATTCAAAAAGGGGCAAAGTGCCAAAAGCTGATTTACGTATGTAAT